>CM035846.1:121564558-121722169 GCA_020510985.1 Pholidichthys leucotaenia
AAAATAGGGAGATATTGGAGTCTAAAATTAGTCAAGAAGAAGTTGGGCTAGCCATTGATAATATGAAATCAGGAAAAAGTGCAGGACCAGATGGTCTTCCCGTTGACCTTTATAAAAAATTTAAGAATAAATTAATAAAACCTTTTTTGGAAATGGTTTTAGAAGCATTTCAAAATAATAATTTACCATCATACATAAATAATGCCTTAATTATACTGCTGCCAAAACCAGGTAAGCCCTCTAATAAATGTGAAAATATGAGACCAATAAGCCTATTAAACGCCGACCTTAAGATAATCTGTAAAACTTTAGCAAGACAAATACAAGAAATTTTACCAAATATTATTAATCGAGATCAGAATGGCTTTATAAAGGGTAGACGAGGCTTCCATAATGTAAGAAGACTATTTAATATTATTTATTTTAATAAAGAAGCACCGGATACAGCTCTCCTATCATTGGACGCCGAAAAGGCCTTTGATAGAGTTGAATGGCCCTTTCTTTTTGAAGTCCTTCAAAGGTTTGGACTTGGAAATAATTTCATAAAATGGGTTCAAATAATATACAATAATGCTACAGCAGAAATCCTAACAAATAACAATATTTCAAAACCAATAAAAATCAATAGAGGATGTCGACAAGGCTGTCCACTTTCACCTTTACTGTTTACTATGGCAATTGAACCTTTAGCGATAACGATACGTTTACATTCACAAATATATGGAATTAAAGTTGGACCAACAGAACATAAAATCTCCCTGTACGCCGATGATATAATTTTGTTTATGTCGAATCTAAAAAAAATCAATTCCAACCTTGTTGAATTTAATAAAGAATTTTGGGGAAATATCAGGATATAAAATAAATAAAACTAAATCTTCAATATTAATGCTAAATGAGACCCAGAGAAATTACCCAGCCCCTGAGGTAAATCAATTCAATGTTGTAAATCAGTTTAAATATTTAGGAATCCAAATTATGCCTAAGTTAGAATCAGTCGCCAGTGTCAACTATGAAGCCTTAATGTCAGATATCAATGAGTTAACTCAGAGATGGATGTCACTACCAATGTCGATGATCGGGAGAATCAATATACTTAAAAGTAATATTTTACCTAAAATACTTTATTTATTTCAATACATTCCCTTATCACCACCTTTAGATCTATTCTCAAGAATAAAAAAAAAGTTAGTGGAATTTATATGGAACAACAGGAGGGCTAGATTACGTTTGTCTTTATTATATTTACCATTTGATCGTGGAGGTCTGAAATGTCCAAATTTTATGTTGTATTATTGGTCGGCACAACTGAGGTCTATGACATATTTTTCATCAAATGATCTCCCTCACTGGACTGAAATGGAATCATACAATTTACCTTTACCTCTTCCCATATTCATATACTCAGATTCGGCAAAAAAATTACAAAAACAAGTTAAAAATCCATTTGTAAAGCATATGATCAAAATATGGTGTGAAGCTAAAAACTATTTAAAAGAACCACAGTTATTGTCACAATTTAGTCCAATATGGGGTAATCAATATTTTAAACCAGGGAGAGCGGACGCTGTATTTAAAGTATGGAATTTAAAAGGGATACAAAAGATTCAGGATTTATATTTGCCATGTGCGGACAACATAATGTCTTTTGAAGAGCTGAGGATCAAATTTAATCTCAATAGAACACATTTTTTTAAATATCTTCAACTTAGAAACTTTATTCGATCAAATCAAAATAAAGCTCTCACTCGACCTATTTATTCATCCTTGGAAAAAATGATGATGAAAGATAGTAAAAAGGGTATTATTTCAGAGTTTTATAACTCATTGACACTATCTTCAAGTGAAAATTCACTGAAAAGATTAAACTACTGGAAAGAAGATCTGCAAACTGAAATTTCAGAGGAACAATGGGAATTGGCTTGTACAGAAGCTCAAACCAAATCAATAAATGTACGCCTTAAATTGATACATTTCAAATAGTTAATGCGGATGTATGTTACACCGGAGGAGTTAAATAGATATAACAAAAATATACCAGATACATGCACAAAATGCATGGAAAGTAAAGGAACCCTATTTCATTGTTTATGGGAATGTAGATTAATAAGAATGTTTTGGGAAGAGGTGAGGGTAACAATTGAAAAAATAATCTCAAAACAAATCATATTGAATCCTAAACTGTTTTTGTTGGGTCTGTACCCAGAAAAGCATAATTTTAATAAGTGAGAACATTCATAGACCTCAGTTTGCTTAATGCCAAAAAATGTATTGCACTATTATGGAAAAAGACTCAGACCAGATGTGACTCAGTGGTTAAGACAGATGTTAACAAACCTTCCATTAGAAAGAATAACATATATACTGAAATCAAAGGAAATTGTGTTTGAGAATATATGGAGACCTTTTATTGATTATGTAAAAAATTTAAACATAACTCTTGAAGAAGAAGGTGAATGATGTGTGTGGACCTTGTAAATTCCAAACTGGTGAACATAATATGTATACTTATGTATTGGATTGTCTAGACTAAACAGAGGAGCATTGTTGAAGACTTGATTTTGCTGGTGGTTGTTGGTGTTTTTAGTGCATTTTTTTTTTTTTTTGTAGTACTTTAGTGTTAGTGTTTGATTGTTTGTATCATGTTTGTTAAAAAAAAAAAAAGGTTCAATAAAGATATTGTGGAAAAAAAAAAAGAGTAGGGCCTAGCACAGATCCCTGTGGAACTCCATGACTAAGCTTTAAGTTGAAAGAAAACTCATTATTTACATGAACAAACTGGAACCTATCGGATAAATAAGATCTAAACCACTGCAACGAAGTTCCATTAAGTTCAACATAGTGTTCTAATCTATCAAGTAGAATATTATGATCGATAGTATCAAAAGCTGCACTAAGGTCTAAAAGGACAAGTACAGAAACTAGTCCATTATCAGATGCAATGAGGAGGTTGTTAGTGACCTTCGCTAAGGCTGTTTCAGTACTATGATGGATTCTAAACCCAGATTGAAACTCTTCAAGTAAACCATTTCCTTGCAGGTGGTCAAATAATTGCGTAGCAACAACTCTTTCTAAGATTTTTGAAATGAAAGGGAGATTAGAGATTGGTCTATAGTTAGCTTAAGCTCCTGGATCTAGCATTGGCTTTTTGAGTAAGAGTTTAATTACAGCCATTTTAAAAGCCTGCGGTACATGGCCTAAAGTTAATGAAGAATTGATTATATGAAGAATAAAGCTACCAATAAGTGGGAAGACTTCTTTAAATAACCTGGTAGGAATAGGGTCTAAAAGACAAGTTGAAGGTTTGGATTAGGAAACTATTTTGTCTAACTCACAAAGGTCGATTGGAGTAAACTCATCAAGACAGACATCAATAGAAGGAGTTGTAGTAGTTACAGTATTTAAGTTAACTGTGGGAAGAATCTGATTGATTTTATCTCTGATGGATGAAATTTTATTATTGAAAAAGTTCATAAAGTCCTGACTAGTAAGCTCTAAGGGAATGCTAGGATTGACAGAGTCCTGACTCTTTGTCAACCTGGCTACAGTACTGAAAAGAAACCTGGGATTATTCTTGTTCTCTTCTATTGATGCAGAGTAATAACTCGTTCTAGCTTTTCTAAGAGATTTTTTATAAATTAAAAGATGATTTCTCCAAGCTAAATAGATTTCATCTAAATTAGTGGAGCGCCATTTTCTTTCTAATTGACGAGTCTTCTGTTTTAAGCTACAAGTTTCTGTGTTGAACCAAGGAGTTAGAAATCTCTGATTAGACTTTTTCTTTTTTAAGGGGGCCACCAAGTCTAGAGTCTGATGCAGAGAAGCTGAAACACTATCCACCATGTTATCAATTACAGAAGGAGCAAGCTGTCTATAGCTTATTTCCGTTGTGTTGACACATGGCATAGAGGAAACAATCTGCATAAATTTGGAAACAGCATCATCTGAGAGGCATCTACTGTAATAATATTTTTCTTTAGGAGCCAAATAGTCGGAAATAGTAAAATCAAAGGTTAACAGACAATGGTCTGACAGTACAGGGTTATGAGGAGACACTACAAGATTTTCTATATCTATGCCATATGTCAGAACAAGGTCCAGTGTATGGTGGAGGTAATGAGTAGAATTTCCTACTTTCTGAGAAAACCCAATCGAGTCTAATATTGAATTAAATGCCACATTAAGGCAGTCACTATCTACATCCACATGTAAGTCCCCTACTATAATTATTCTATCAGATTTCAGCACTAAATCAGCTAAGAAATCAGCAAATTCGGATAAAAATTCTGAGTAGGTTGATGGGGGACGATAAACTATGGCAAATAAAATTGGGTTTAACCTAAAATTGCTAAAGTGCCCAATACTGAGGACCAGGCCCTCAAAGGAATTATAACATGTTTTTTGCTTTACATTAACTAGTAATTTGGAATGGTAAATTGTTGCTACTCCTCCTCCACGACCAGAACTTCTGGGATTTTGACAGTTTAAATAACCAGAGGGAGTTGATTCATTTAAACCAACATAATCCTCTTGCCCAAACCAAGTCTCTGTAAGGGATATTAAATCAATCTGATGATCAATTAACAGATCATGGGCTAACAGAGACTTGGGAGTTAGAGACCTATTATTGCAAAGGTTTTTTGGACCCTGTGGTCTCGTAATTTAAACAGGGTTCATAACTTATGTGGCAAACGATGGAAGCTGTGAGAAACTCGCTGCAGCTCCGCTCTCAACTTTGTGCGTGTGTGACAATTGTGCAGAGCTCCAGTCTTCCTAGGCATGAACTGTGTAAAAAAAAAAAAAAAAAAAAAAAATGATCATTTTCATAAAGCAGTGGCGGTGACTCCAGTATTTCAACTAAAGAGTGTGTGGACTGGTTGGAGACTGCAGCGACATTCAGCTTATTTAAACAGGACAGCCTCGGGACTTCTCGGAAGATGGCGGAGAGGCATAACGCTTAGACAGCTCTCCCTAGCCGGATTAAAAATCTTTGCTAAATGGCCAACTCGACATAAATAGGTCAATAAACCAAGGGATGAAAACACGAAGAACCCGGGCACACGGAAAAAAGCAGGGTAAAACTAAAGAATCCCTCTTCATCAACACTGGAGAAATCGCTGAACACGAGGCCAACAAAAACGAGGAGACTTCAGAGAAAATGGAGGATGCCAACCTCGATGTTATGAACACTGGCTTCGCCAATATAAGTAAGGACATAAAAGACCTCAAGCGACAACTCCAACAGGATTTAACGGCTCTTAAGGAAGAACTGAAAAGAGGTGAAGGAGGAAATTATGGGTCTGCGAAAAGAAATGGACCGCAAGCTAGCAGAAAACATGGAGGAGCTGCGCACTCAACAGGCGTGTATGGTAGAAGCACAAGCTCGAATATCAGAGTTGGAAGACTGGAAGACCGAGGCAAGCGAGCTGCTACAGACTCTGACAGCACAAACACAGAGGATGCAGGAAAAAATAACCGACCTGGAGAGCAGGTCCAGACGGAGCAATATACGCATCTTCGGGATTCCGGAGGGCACTGAAGGCAACTCGATGACGAAATTCATAGATCAGTTCTTAAAAAAAGAGCTTGAGCTGCCCAATGAAACAGACCTGCAGATCCAACGTGCGCACAGAACCCGAACTCAAACTCTGCACCCAGGTCAGTTGTAGTAAACTTTTTAAAATATGACGTAAAGGAAAGAATCCTGACACAAGCGTGGAAAAAAAAGATACGAGTTGGCGACAAGCAGATATTCTTTGACCATGACTACCCGACAGAAATTGTGCAGCAGCGAAAGAAATATGCCAACATTAAAAAAATGCTGAAAGAGAAAAAAATTTAGATTCCAAACGCCACTAACGAAGAGGAGAATTCATTGGGATGACGGCGTGAAAACCTACAACACGGCCAGAGAGGCAGCGCGGGACATGAAGGAGCGAGGCTTTGTGGTGAGCGTACCCGAGGAAGCGGCTGGAGCAGCGGCGGCACGGAGCGCACCGAGACAGTCGGAGTGGAGGCGAGTGAGCGGCAGAGGACGGGAGACGGACGTGGCGCACCGAGCCCAAGAAAAACTACAAGGCTTTCAACGGAAAGCTTAGATTATAACAAAGATTAAGAAGGGCATAGAAGAAATGAAGGCCAAGAAGACAAGGTACAAGAGAAACAAACGGCTAGGAGAGGTTAAAGTGATTTTTGTTGGACATTTCTAGACTCATGACTATTACTTGGATAGTAACTACAGGTCTAGGGAGGGCCCCTCACTCGGTGAGGACATTCCCTCCACCCTCCAACAGGGACCAGTGGGCAGAAGAAAGACCCAAAGTGCGGAGGTCGAGGTTCGTTAATGTGTTTTTGTACATATGTGTTAGTTTTGTTGTTAAAGGGGCTAGGAGCACAAGTTAAAAAAATGGAAAAACATGAATATGGTTAAAAATCTTAACATAATGACATTAAACGTGAATGGTCTGAACTCACCTGTTAAAAGGGAAAGAATAATAAGAAAATTCAAGAAGGAAAAAGCCGAAATTATATTTATGCAAGAGACACATTTGAACAAGACAGAACATGAGAAACTAAAGAGATTTGGCTATAAGAACTCCTACTACAGTTCATTTAAGGGAGGAACTAAAAGGGGGGTTATGATACTAATTTCAAATAAAATACAATTTGAATGTGAACAAGAAATCCTGGATAAAGAAAGCAGATATGTAATAGTAAAGGGAAGAATAGATGGTATGCAGATCACATTAGTGAACATCTATGCTCCACCAGAAAGTGACAAGGGTTTTTTTCAACAACTGTTTGATCTCATAGCAACACACAGTGAAGGAGTCCTAATTTGTGGAGACTTAAATGCCGTCATGGATCATGAAGTTGACACAAGTGTTAAGAAGACAAAATAACATAGTTCATAAGAACCTCACTGGCAGAAATGGGTATGGTAGACATATGGAAGGACCTGCACCCACTCGAAAAAGACTATACACATTATTCAGCAGTCCATAAAGTACACTCTAGAATAGATTACTTCCTTATGAATGAAGGTGACAGACACAGGGTGAGAAATTGTCGGATTGGAGGGGCAGAAGTATCAGATCATAATTCTATATACATGGAAATATATTTAAACAATAGAAAACAACAAACAACATGGAAACTTAATGCAGGACTATTAAATGATGAGAAAATGAAAGAAAGAATAAAGTTAAACATAAATGAGTATATCGAAGAGAATGATAATGGAGAAGTGGACCCAACAATACTATAGGACGCACTAAAAGCCGTGTTAAGAGGTAAATTAATTGTTGAATCAGGAAAAGCAAAAAAGTCTATACTGGAATCATATGAACAAAGATGTGAGAGACAGGGAATTAGAACGTAAACATCAAAACACAAATGACCCAAAAATATATCAAGAAATTAAGGAAGAAAAAATAAAGATAAAAGAAATACAAATAGATGAAATTGAAAGGAAAAATAGATATTTAAAACAAAAATATTATGAAACAGGGCCAAAGGCCACAAAACTGTTGGTAAAACGGTTAAGAAAACAACAAACAGTGAATAATGTATATAAGATTAAGGACCCCATCACAAATAAATCCAGTTACCCCAGAAAACATCAAAGAAATATTCCATAAATTCTATCAAGAACTATACTCGCAACCTAAAGAGACAAATGTTAAGGATATTAAAAAATTTCTATACACATTGGACTTGCCATCAATAGGAAACCAACAAAATGAAAAGCTAACAGCAGAAATAACAACACAAGAGATTAAAGATGTGATTAAGTCACTAAAAAATGGTAAATCACCAGGTAGTGACAGATACCCCTCTGAGTTTTATAAACTGTTTATACAAGAGCTCATGCCACAGCTCCTAAAGTCATTTAATTGGACATTAAACAACAACAAAATACCTCCATCATGGAACGAAGCCATTATTTCAGTTATTTTAAAGCCAGGGAAAGATAGGGAACAATGCGGAAACTATAGGCCAATCTCTTTATTAAATGTGAATTATAAAATATATACAACAATTATCTGTAAACGAATAGACATTCTTGACGGAATTGATAGAGGATGATCAAACTGGTTTCATAGAGGGACGCCAAACACATGATAATATCACGAGAACAATACACATAATTAATCAAATACATAAAGAAAAGAAAAGCGCAGTAATAATAAGTTTAGTCGCAGAAAAAGCATTTGATAGGGTTAATTGGATGTGTCTATATAATGCGCTGGAACGCTTTGGATTTAATGAAAAGTCAGTGCAATGCATAAAGACACTATCAAAAACCTGTGTCAAGAATCAAGATAAACGGTAGCTTAACAGACAAAGTAAATATACAAAGATCAACTAGGCAGGGATGCTGCCTATCGCCCACCTTGTTTGCTCTGTTCATAGAGCCACTGGCTCAAGCGATGCGACAGAATAAGAAATTAAAAGGTGTAACAATAAAGGGAGCGGAACACAAGATTGGGCTGTTTGCAGACAATATTATAGTTTACCTTGAACAACCAGATGAATCAGTAATGGAAATGATGGACTTGATAGAAAATTTTGGAAAATTATCAGGATACAATTCAACTTTATTTATTTATATAGCGCCATTTCACAACAACAGTCATCTCATAGCACTATCAACTGTAGGGGGGACCCCCACAGTTGCAGAAAGACCCCAGCAATCAGGCGATCCCCTGTGAGCAAGCACTTGGCGACGGTGGAGAGGAAAAACTCCCTTTTAACAGGAAGAAACCTCCAGCATAACCAGGCTCAGGGAGGGGCAGTCATCTGCTGTGACTGGCTGGGGGGTGAGGGGATAGAGAAGAAGAAAAGAACAGACATGTAGAGAGCAAACAGCACGATGGGGACTCGATCTATGGGAGAGAACAAACAAATGTTAATGACCAGCAAAAAAAAAAATATTTCATAGAGAGTGAGGAAAGGAGTGAGGCCCAGTGCATTACTGGAGGTCCCCCGGCTGACTAAACCTATTAGCAGCATAACTAAGGGAGGGTTCAGAAACACATGATCCCTCCCTAATTGTAGGCTAGATCAAAAAGGTAGGTTTTAGCCCTATTCTTAAAAACAGAGATCGAGTCTGACTTCCGAATCCAGATTGGCAGCTGATTCCACAGGAGAGGAGCTTGATAACTGAAGGCTCTGCCTCCCATTGTACTTTTGGAGATTCTAGATATTACAAGTAATCCTGCATTTTGGGAGCGTAGTGCTCTGTTAGGATAATACGGTAGTATCAGATCTTTTAAATAAAAAGGAGCCTGATTGTTTAGAGGTTTGTAAGTGAGAAGAAGGATTTTAAACTTAATTCTAAACTCTATGGGAAGCCAATGAAGGGAGGCCAGAACCGGAGAGATATGATCTCTCTTTCTAGTACCTGTTAAAACTCTTGCTGCAGCATTTTGGATCAGCTGAAGACTTTTTAAAGATGTTTTAGGACAGTCTGATAATAAAGAATTACAATAATCTAATCTCGAGCTAACAAAAGCGTGGATCAGCTTCTCAGCATCACTCTGAGACAAGATGCTCCTAATCTTGGCAATATTACGCAAATGATAGAAGGCAGTCTTAGAAACAAATTTAATATGTGAATTGAAGGACAAATCCTGATCAAAAATAACTCCAAGGTTCCTCACAGAGCTATTAAGAGAAAGAGTAACTGCGTCCAAACTGAAAGTTTGATTTGGAAAGGAATTTCTAAGGTTTTTTGGACCAACAAGAATGACTTCAGTCTTATCTGAATTTAATAGCAGGAAATTACAAGTCATCCAAGCTTTGATTTCCTTAAGACAGGCTTCTAACTTGGCTAATTGATTAGTATCATCTGGCTTCATTGACAGGTATAATTGTGTGTCATCTGCATAACAATGAAAATGTATACAGTGCTTTCTAATAATGTTGCCTAACGGAAGCATATATAAACTAAAAAGAGTAGGGCCTAGCACAGATCCCTGTGGAACTCATGACTAAGCTTTGAGCTGAAAGAAAACTCATCATTTACATGAAAGATACATACAAGATAAACATATCAAAAACACAAATACTGACATTCCACTATAACCCTTTAAACCAGATAACTGATAAGATCAAACTAAACTGAAAACAAAAAGAAATAAAATACCTTGGAGTGAACATACCTAAAGATTTAAGCAAAATCTATAAAACAAACTATGATAGGTTAGAACAAGAAGTAAAAAAAGATATTGATAGGTGGTCAATCTTAAACATGGATCTGAATTCAAAAATTAAGACAGTCAAAATCAGCATACAACCTAGAATGCTTTACCTCTTCCAGGCTCTACCAACAGAAATTCCTGGTGCCCAGTTCTCAAAGTGGGACAGGATGATATCGAGATTTGTTTGGGGAGGTAAAAAGCCAAGAGTGAAAAAAGCCAAGAGTGAAATATAAAACTCTCCAGTTACCAAAAGAGAAAGGCGGCATGGGTCTACCGAATCTAAAGGAATATTACTACTCATTACAAATAAGATATATCATATGTTGGTGTGACGGAGGATACGAGGCAAAATGGAAAAAAATGGAAAAGGAAATTGAGGGACTCCCAGTACAAAGCATAATAGGAGATAAGGATGCATATAAGTAAATCAAACAAATAGACCCAGTCACTAAATTTACTTGGAACTGTGGTATAAAATAGTAAAAAAGTGTAATATAAAGGAGGACACAAAACTATTGAAATGGGTAGCATTTGACAGTCAGTTTGAACTGGCAAAGCAAGATGGGGATACAAAAATCTGATCAACAAGGGAATCACAGCATGGGGCATTATGGGGAAAAAAAGATTTTGTGTGTTTTGTAAACATGAGAAGAAAATTTAAACTAGAAAAATCTGAATTCTTCAGATATCTGCAGATGAGAGATTATTATATGAGAAAGATTAGGCATAACCTCCACACAGATGTGAGTGAGATTATACAATTCATTTTAAGCTCGTATGCAGGAAATAAAATAAGAATTATTTCAAAGCTATATCAGAAACTTACGGCAAACAAATATTCAAGTAACTGTATAAAGGAGAAATGGGAGAAAGAACTAAATTTAAACATAACAGAAGAAAACTGGCAAGAAATATGGAAAACACAACACACATCAACAAGTTCAAGGACATGGAGGGAATTTGGATGGAAAAACCTGATTTGCTATTTCATTACACCACAGATCCAAAGAAAATATACAAATACCCAATCTATATGCTGGAGGGGCTGTGGGGCTCAAAATGCAGACCACTCGCATATGTTTTGGAAATGCTGCAAAATCTCATCATTCTGGAAATCTATACATGTGACAATACAGAGGATATTGGGATATAATATACCAATGAACTGTAACTTGATGTATTTATGTGATCTTAAGAGACAATGTAATACAGGCTGAGGACAGATATTTAGTTAAAATCTTGCTGATTGCATGTAAAAAAAACAATCACAAGAAATTGGCGATCAGAAGTTCTTCCTGACCAAGAGCAATGGACAGACATTGTTGAGGATATACGTTTAATGGAAAAACTAACATATCGACAAAGAATGCAAGAAGGACAATATGAAAAAAAAAATGGTGGAAATGGACACACTAGAAAGTGCAACAACGAGACAGAAATTGAAAGAATAACCAAAGACACTGGAAAAACCAGAAAAATTTAGAGATGGAAACCAAAAACTTTATGCTCCAACATTTGCCCCCCCTTTTTTTTCTCTTTTTTTTTTTTCTTCTTTCTTTTTGGCTGTATAGTTAGCTCCTTTTTTTAAATATAGACACTGTGATCTGAATGTAATATGTATGATGAAAAATGAATAAAAATCAAAGTTACAAAAAAAAAAAAAAAACTAGGACAGCCTCTGTGCAGAACCCTGTGTGGCTCTCGTCTCCGTAATTTTTGGATTTTCGCCACTGTCCAAAAAATCATGTTCAAACAAGCAATGCACTATGTAGTAGTTGTTTTGATCTCAAAGCTCAGTTGTCAGGATCATAAACACTCTGCTCAGAAGGAAATAACATGCTTTGTTCCCTTTCAGTGCTCACTGTCACGGCTGTATTTAGCAATTCGTCCAAACGCTTCCGCCACTAACTGCCTGCTGGAGTCCGTTTGGAAAGACAGTGCCCCACACAGTACTGACGGGTGCAAACATTCTGATGGCAATAAAAAATACACTTAACATTTAACAATTTATTTAATAATCAACAGGGTCACATAAGTAACAACTAGAAAAGCACTCGGAGAGCGCAGACCTCCGCCAAGCACTACAGTTCCCCCATACAGTGTTTGTGTGTACGTTTTCAGATTCCTTGAGCATGAAAACATATGACAAGCAATTGGATTGACAATGATAGGATTAGTGGTTCAGTAGTTATTCAGGAAAATGGCATTTTGCGTATTGGCGGTTTTCTTGTGGACAGTGATCCGGATCACCACCAAAATCTAATCATCTGTAGGATACCCCATTTCTGACAATCTGTGAAAATTTCATGAAAATCCATCCATAACTTTTGAGTTATCTTGCTAACAAACAAACAGACAGACAGACAAACCAACGCCGATGAAAACATAACCTCCTTGGTGGAGGTAACAAGATTTAGCCACACACACAAAAAAGTGAACACTGCGGTTGTTGCAGTTGCTCGTTATCCTCTGCGGTAGGCTTGTCCATAGCACAGTACTACATAATTGCAGTTATCACGACAGCCCTGCCAGGAACCAATTCTTGGGGGTCCAGAACTTCAGTAAGAGCCGTTCTGTGCCTGGTCCTCTCCCTCGTCATGTCTCCATTGTGGGGATAAGACTCATCGGCCTACAGAGGATGTTTGACGTAACTGACAGTTTCAACTATGGTGTAGCACTTCATAGTAAAATACTGTATGTTTAAAGCATGTTGAAATCATACAGAAGTGATCATTAACAAAATGAATGTTAAGTGGAGTGCATCAGACCAACTTGCCACCATTATTGTGTAATAATTGCAAAGAGGAACAGATCGATTGTACGTCATAGCTGTGTGAGCAGCTGGCCGATATGTGGGCCCACACTCCCAATATAAAAAATGTGGGCCGCTGGTTCTGTGCCTGCCTGTTTCACTGTGATCTTGCTCACCTGATGCATGTATTGTGTGGCTGCATATGCTATATAATCGATCTGGCTCTTTCTCAGCACAGTCATGGCGGTATTAGATTTCAAATGTTGAGGCATTTTATGTCATGGCTACATGAGCACAGGGAGAGGAGTGCCAGTGGCTATGTGGGTTTATGTCCCTGTGGCCGGCACCATGCCACTCTGCTCTCCTCGTGTGTCCTCCTGACGCTTGTGCTGCATGGCTACATATGCAGAATAGGGATGGGCATAATTAACCGATTAACCGATAATTGATCATTAAGAATTTCACCGAGGAAGTTCATTTTCGTCGACAAACCGTTTTTTTTTTTTTTTTTTTTTTTAAACAATCCGAATGTAGGTTATTAGGCCTAGTGCACGGCCGTCCTCAAACAATGCAATGCATTTAACTGTGCCACTGGCAAAATTTGGGCACCAGGGGGCAACATTACACCATCGCTGTACCCTGGCGTGCCTCAGTTGATACATGCGAGCTTCCGTAGGGCAATCGCCAAATCATGAAGAGGTTGCGGCGAAGTGTTGCGTGGGACCATTTTAATTTAAAAAATGACCAGGTGTAGTGCAATCACTGCAATGCAGCATACAGAAGAAAAAAGAAAAAGAAATATATGTTCCGTTATGTGTCCTGTATGTGTCTCCCGTTATTGTCTGGCTCGCAACTTGAAGCCTCCCTCGTTTGCACAATGCGCATGTGTTCACGTTTTACTGCAAACTTGTCTTGTTAATAAATTCATCCTCGAAGAAAAACACTCTGTATTTTTTTTTAATTATTATTCTCAATACATAAGAGTACAGTGATCCCTCACTTAGCGATAAAGAGCAATGAATGCGGTCTTCGTTTGCTGGGTGGCCGCTCGGCAGGGAGAGAAGCTGGGTAAAACGTCTCGGCCAATCAGCTTGCGAGATTCCCGAGCCGAGCCAACACGAGAACAGCGAACAGAGAGGTGGATTTGAGTTGTGCGGGCTCTCCGTGTTGATACCTGATGTTCTAATGTAGTCTACCTGCCTTGTTACCTACCTAAAAATGTTAATGATTAACCGATTATTAATCATTAATTCTCCTGACGATCGGCAAAGAAAATTTCACTGAATGCCCATCCCTAATGCAGAATAATCATTCAGACCCACTACAGTCACAGTATCATTACATTTTAATTTTATAGGCATTTGATCTTCATTATGCTGTTTATCTGGTCAAATTTTGAGCTTCTTATTTCCGTGTTTTTTGTTCATGGTGCACTGTAGTCGAGATGCTGAGTTTTGTCCAGTCAGAATCAAGACGATCCTAAACTCCACTTGGCAATTTCCACAGCCACTCTGAAGTACCTACCTCTAACCAGGGCCTCGTTTCTGCCACTACGAGTTGTTGAAAACTTCCCTTTATGGGTCTGTTCCTGTAGTGGAGATACATACTATGGGGGAAGATCCTGTAAAACTGGTTCCTGTAGTGGAAATGGGGCTTTTATGTTTGAGACCCACAATGAACTCTCATGGTACTTTTGATTTTGATCAGTTCAGTGAATTTGGAATCCATGAATAGCTTGAGACAGGTACATTGGAGTGTACTGTTTAAAAGTCACCTTTTGAATTGAATTAGTTTGAAATGTCGTAAGTATTAAACCTACATTTTCTTTTTTCTTTTTGCAGTTCTCCACATTTAGTACAAGTCAGAGAGAGGATTCGGATCAACGGGCAGCCGATTGGGAAGGAGCTCTTCACTAAATACTTCTGGCAGGTTTACGGTCGGCTCGATGAAACTAAGGTGACAAAGCTCATAAGTCACTAACACTTACTCCTTAAACAACTCCAGTGTTTCTTCTGGCTTAAAGAGTCTGGCGTGGTGGCAACCTATTTCTTTTTTTTTTTTTTTTGGTGGGGGGGGGAATGAATGTAAAGCATGTGTAAAATGAGATAACACGACACTCGAAGGGAAAACAACATTCATAATACTGTAGTAATTAACTCATGCATACTTAAATTATATAATCAGAGGTGGGTATAGTAGCCAGAAATTGTACTCATGTAAAAGCAGTGTTGTCTTATGAAATTAATAATTAAGAGTGGACGTCCAGAAAATTATAAGCTGAGTTGAATTAGAGTACGAAAGCACCCACTTAATAAAAAATACTTGAGTAATGATTTTAGTCTTCAAGGTTTGAGGTTTTTCTCCTAAATTTTTAACCATTTTCTTGTAGTTTTCTACTTTTTTCTGTAAATTTGTTTTTACCTAAATTTTCAACTATTTTTCTCAAAAATTTGTAATTTCCTCTTGTAAAATTATGACTCTTATTGTACATTTGAGACTTATTATCATTAATTTGTGGATTATTTTAATGCTCATTTTTTGTCTATTTTTATAATGAAATTACTGCTTTATGTACGTACTGGTAAGTACTTGCTGGTTTTTAATTACTGGTAAAATTTTGACTTTTCTCATAATTGAAACTTTTGATCAAAGTTTTGCAGTGTCAGAATAGAACAATAATTTCAACTCTGATTTAAAAGTAATATAAAACTATTAATAAAATTATATTCATTCATTCATTCATTCATTCATTCATCTTCTTCCGCTTAATCCTTTTTGGGTCGTGGGGGGGCTGGAGCCTATCCCAGCATCTTTGGGTGAGAGGCAGGTCCACCCTGGACAGATCGCCAGTCCATCACAGGGCCAACACAGAGAGACAACCATTCACTCTCACAGTCATGCCTAAGGACCTTAGAATCCCCAGTTCTGATGCCAATTAACCTAACTTGCATGTTTTTGGCATGTGGGAGGAAACCGGAGAAATCCCGGAGTACATCCACGCAGACACGGGGAGAACATGCAAACTCCACACAGATCACTGTTGGTCGGGGGCTGGGATCGAACCCAGGATCCCCCGGCCAAGAGTGAGTTGCTGTGCTGCCACAGTGCTAACCACTCCTCCACCGCGCCGCCCCAAAATGAAATAAAATTAACTAAAGTGATCAAAGATGCAGTTATTTCTGTTATATATTTCTATATATTTACAGTTTTTTTTTAGAACACTCCTCCCACCAGATAACAGGAAAAACCTCCCATATTTTAAATCCTCAATGAAGCCTCATAAAGCTGAGGCTTTCCATTGAATTGTGTTGAAAAAGATTCAGCGCTTCATTCTGACTTAGAACAGTGACATCTGGTGGCTAACTGAAGCCATAACAACCTCTCAAGAGTGTGACTGAAGTATTGACACATTTCAGTCCCATGTCAGCAATAAAAATTCAGAAAAGACTGTTGTTGTTTTAATCTGCTAACTTTTATATTCCCCACTCTAGAGATGCAGGTGATTACCAAGCCCACACAGGTCTTTTTCTGCCCCCTCCACACCCACAGTGAACCCAAAAGCAAGCTAAGCCTTGTATTTCCTTTTCTTCCTGGCTTTTTGGTTAATTAGCATCAGGAGCTTCACTTTGCTCATCATTTTGATGGAGTGAGTTTTAAAAATTAGGTCATGATTAGGGATGCAAGTTATCAATTAATTCATTAATTGATAATTGATTCACCTTATCATCAATGAACGATTAATTGATAAGCGACGTTTTTCCCGAGAATCTGAATTTCCCTCTGTACAATACGGTCTATCTTTAACATATAAAAAGTTGCAGTTTTTTCATATACTGAATAAAACATGAACATTATATCCCTCAATGATTTATTGTACATTTGCATTTTTTTTACTGCAGAC
This sequence comes from Pholidichthys leucotaenia, assembly GCA_020510985.1. NCBI lineage: Eukaryota > Metazoa > Chordata > Actinopteri > Cichliformes > Pholidichthyidae > Pholidichthys > Pholidichthys leucotaenia. Next base: position 121,581,417 of record CM035846.1, read on the forward strand.
AGTAGCATTTTTTGTAGTTTAACAAATTTTGCACTGTGTACATCTCAGTAAATTCAAATGTCATGATTTTTTATTTTAAAAACTACTACCAATATCATAAAATTTATCTTTTGTAGTTACATTAAAAAAAATTTTCATGTTCTAATTTACTGAGATGCACTACTAGATTGTTTTAACAGGAAAATAAATTGTGAGCTGCTTCATCTGTTGCATGTTAAACATTATCACAGTACCCCGGTAATCCAGGCAAACCCAGTACGATCTGGGATCCCTCTGTTGCCCGTTACCTCAGTGGGAACTTGGTCTGCTTTCCTGTCTAGTGGCAGGTTGAAGGGAGAAGAAGGGGCAAGTTCCATTTGTGGCTGCAGCCACAGCCGCCACGAGTTTTATGGCTGCAGGAAGGGAGGCAGCAGAGATGGTTTTCTGCGCTCGTGTAGCCTGCTGCAGTACATTTCTCCGCCCTGTTTATTTGACGGGCGGACATTGGAATGTGCCATTGGAACTTCTTGTGGCTCTCTGACGTAACCCGGAAGGGTGAGTTTTTGTTTTGTTTGTTTTTTTCCCCTCTGGAGGCTTAGCGTCTCCTGCTTTTTCGGTTGAAATGAGTTGAAATTTTGGTGAGTGATCGCATGTGCCCCCACCTGGACAGCGAAGCCACTACATTCCATAGACTAAGCTCCCATTGAAAAGGACTGCTGAATTATCAGTTAATTGACAGCTAATTTAATTTAGTCAACTAAATTTGAATCGACAGTTGATCAAAAGTCAATCATTAATATCTCTAGTCATAATCTAATTTTTATCAGTCAGTAATTTTAATATGATAAAACATTGACTAGCTTTTATTGTCATTTGCATTTTCAGTTTTAATTGTGGATTTACAGAATGGGCACACAGATTATGCATTTATTTTTTTGTTCAGTGTAAATCAGATCCATGTGACACCACAGGGCCACAGGAGCTGTGCCTGCTGGTGCAGAGGAAAACAGCAGGGAGGGAAAAAAGGCTGTCACGAGTTCAGTGGATGTGATCATATAACTCCACTTTCTGTTACAGTTTGGTTTTAAATCATCCTGTTAAAACAATGACGGTGAATAAGGAGTGAAACAGTCATAAAATGAAATACTGATGGATGCATCTTTTGGTGTTGCATTCTTTGATCCCTGCTGCAGAGTGCAGCAGGCAGCATAACTTCACTGTGGCCCGACGATGAAGAGCGCAGTGTGGTGACGGCTGTTCCCCGGTCCTCCCATGGGAGGAGGTCAATTGATTCCTCAGATTGCCCAACCTTATTTGGACAATCAAAACAGCAGCAAAGTTGCATCTAAAATATTGATTTGTTATTAATTCACGCAGTGCCAGTGCTCCACCCTCCAGGCCAGTCAGCCAGCTGCTGTGAGGAGAATGTGCACAGATGGAGAACACGGCTTGATAATCGCTATTTAATAACAGCAGACAAATCTGTCAAAATGACGGACAGCTTTCAGTTTTTTCTTTCACTGCTATAAATGACAGATAAATGTCAGGGGTGGCAAACCTGTGGCTCTTGCGACACATGCGGCTCATTTCTTGTATTTTTAATTGGCTCTTGTACGACTTTTTTTTTTCTCCCCCTTAGTATGGTGGCTCAGTTTTTGGTGTGGCGTCTCGCCACGCAAAAATATTGCTATTGGAAACCCTGAACTCTGGTTTAACAGTGATAGCTGACCATTGAAAGCAGAGGAGTCTTGTTTTACATTTTTGAATTCACAGTCCAGTGAGAGCTTTACTGTGTGGTCAGTGTCACAGGTTGTAATTGGGTCTAAATGGGACCCTCGTGTCAGGATGAGTCCCATGTGACTGACGGAACACGGTCACATTACTGACTCCACGTGATGGGCTGTAGTCATTCTGTTAAGGGGAAAACTGCTCCAAAAAATCGACAATCATACTGAAAATCGTTGTAGAAACTCAAAATCGTCAGCTCACAGTGCTTGATTTGTTGGTTGGACATAATTTAGTGTGTAAGTTCTCCCCAATCGCATACATGTTGGGTTAATCAGGGTAATGGGTGTTAAATAGGGATTCAAAATTGCCTGTAGGTGTGAATGTGAGGGTGAATAGTTGTCAGTCTTTCTCTGTTGGCCTGGCAATGGACTGGTGATCTGTTAAAGATGTACCTGACCTCTGTCCAAATAGGATTAAGTGGCTAGGAAAATGAATAGATGTACTTCTCACTTGAAAATGGAGCAAACGTGGGATAATAACTGTTTACTGTAGCATAAGGCTGGGCATTAAATCAATAAATTGAAATTCAATTTTTTTTGGTTTGGCCAAAGTCAAAAGAAAAAGGATTTTTTTTTTTTTCCATTCACAAGAGTAAATATGATTGCTTCCAGCTCTAACCCCTCCCCCACCCTTAAAAGCTAATTATTATGCTACTTCATGCCCTTTTATATCTTTTTTTTTTTAAAACCTGTCTGTTTGTTCCTTTGACATTTTATTTTGTTCCCACTCTAGCTTCTTTATTTCTGTTGTCTTTAATTTCATAAAGAACTTTAACTCATTAGTATCTGGGACTTATTTGATTTTCAATCAATCAAAGCTTTATTTATAAAGCACTTCTCATACAAAAAGATGCAATACAAAGTGCTTCACACATTGAAATAAAACACAATTTAACGCCCCCACACACACACAGACACTCACTCAGAGAAACTTTCATCAGTGTAGAACCTGTTGCTTAAGGCTTATGGCAGGCACTGAGAATCCAAGTGTGGAAGCACCAGCAGGGAAAGTGCCAAGTCCACAGCTACAGGAATGCCACCTCTACGACCACCCAAGTCCAACCTGAGGGGTTGCCACCGCAGGCGTGGCGCCGCAGCGCACAACCCCCTCAGCCGGGTAGATCAGGGTGATCACAGGCCACTGCTCTGCAGCCGGAAAACATGCACAGCCCCCACGGGAGGGCTCCCCATGAGGAAACGCTGGAGCTTGGACAGGGTGATAAAAGGTCACTGATAAATAAGATAGTTTGCTGATAAAAAGACTAGGCAGTTACAATGAATAGAAAAATAAAACAACACCTAAATACAGTCAAACAGACATATATTCATAAATATTAATAATTCACAGTAAGATAAGTGATTGTGACATGAAATAGATTTAAAATCAGAAATTAAGAGAATTAAAATAAGAAACTAATCAAAAGTGAGGTTAAAATAGTAGGTCTTGAGCCTGCTTTTAGGCACAAAACATGGACATTGTCAGCAGCCCTGATGTTTCAGACACATGGTGGGGGTTCCATATATGTTGGGGAGGAGTCATTTTTTAATGCTGTCTCCACTGTAGCATCTACATTTCTGATTGAACTGACTTTGTATTTATACAAAAACTGACAGAAATGAGGGATTCCGTTTAAGGGGGACTTATTTTTTTTTCCCAGTTGATCGCAGTTCTCATCATTGGCCACTGGTCTGTAGATGTGTGGGGTATGTGAGCTTGCTTACTAAGGTTCTTTAATTATAAAAAAAAAAAAAAGTCTGGCTTGGTGAAAGCCAGGTTTGCACTTTCCCAGTAGGGAGTCATGCTCGTTTGGGGGAAAAGAACTCTATTTGAAATAAATCCTCATCCTCAGTTGAAAATACCGACCAAAATTGAAAATCTAACATGGCATGAAATCGGGGCTTTTATTTTTAGGCGTATTGCTCAGCCCTGTTGTAGTGACTTCCGGACGTGTATCAGGTAGGACTAGGTAATTAACATTCAGTCAAAATGAATATGTTCAAAATGGAACAATGTTTATGTATTTGGACAGTGTTGAAATTGTCCAACAGTTATCTGTTTAAATAAAGTACTTAAAGTGAAATATTTGTGACCATTTAATCACATCTAAAATGGAGAAAATATAATGATGTGATTCTCTCCTTTGACATCCCCAGGTTGCCCATGGAGGGACGATGCCAGCGTACTTCCGTTTTCTCACCATCTTGGCTTTCCATGTTTTCCTTCAAGAGAAGGTAAGCTGGGAATATCTACGGCCTTAAGCCTTATTCATTCTTTATTTCCCCTCTAGTCCACTTTGGTTTGCATGTGCTTTGGATGAGCCCAGCACGCACGCGGCGTTTTACATTCTCACTTTTTCGTCAACCAGGCCAAGCAGTTGACACATGCACACAACTGTTATTTGTAGTTTTGCCAGAGCCCTATGGGTAGCGCACATGCGCTAACACGGCAATTTGTTCACCGGCTATAAAACACAAGAGTGATGCACATTTTTTTGTAGCAACAACAATGGCGTCATTTCAACAGGGATGGCAATTTTCCGCTGATCCGCGGATTTCCGCCGATTTATTTTCAAATTGATCATTTCTGTGAATCATCTAAATCCGTTGAGAAAATTTTAGGGGGGGTAAGGTACCTTATTGTTACCGATTTTAGCGAAAATCAACACGATTACATAAGCGCTCGGCGCTTCCCGGGGTCAAGTCTCCTGCGATAACCCGGATGTTATGTACTCAAGCTACTGCTGTATTGTAAACAGCCCTGCGATTGGATAGTTGCAAACGATTGGACCAATCAAATGGCTCGTTGTATGCTTTGTCAAAAATTCATGGCGGCTTGTTCTCAGAGATGTGATTTTTCCGGTAATTCGCCAAATTCCGCTTTATTTTATCTTCCAGGAAGATAAAGTACGTTAAGTACGTTAGCGGCTTGTGGTCCACGAATGCAGTGAAGGTGTGCCCTTTCAGGCAGAACTGGAAGTGGTGTATGACCAGGTGGAGAGCCATTAACTCTCTGTCGAACACGCTGTATTTACGCTCACTGTTGTGCAAAGACCTGCTAAAAAAAAAAGGTGAGCGGCTGCCAAGAACCGGCAACGCATTGCTCCACGACGGCCGCTATGCCCATGTCCGAGGCGTCAGTAGTGAGCGCTATATATATATATATATATATATATATATATATATATATATATATATATATATATTTTTTTTTTTTTTTTTTTTTTTTTTTTCCCGGTTCCGCCGGACCGGCGGCGCCACACGAGTTGGCTGCCTTTTGCAACTGCCTTTTTTTTTTTAAATCTTCCTTCTTCTTTCTACACCTTTCACTCTATATATATCACGGACACACAGATCGCCCCAAAGGTCTCCCAAGTCGGCGGACGGAGCCACTGTTTACAGCAGGAGACGATACAGCAGGGAAGAGCTAGCTAGCACTCAACCGCCACCCGGTGCTAACGGAGAAACTCGACATACCGAGGAACTGTAGCGAAAACGACGCGGGTGCCGGGCTGGAGTTTAGGCGGCGTGCAAGGAATATAAGACAGAATAATAAAGAGCGATGGCAAGAACCAAGCAGACCGCCCGTAAATCTACTGGAGGAAAAAGCCCCCCAGGAAGCAGCTAGCCACCAAGGCTGTTCGGAAAAAGCGCTCCGGCCACCAGCGGAGTGAAGAAGCCTCACCGTTACAGGCCTGGTACCGTGGCTCTGAGAGAGATCCGTCGCTACCAGAAATCCACGGAGCTGCTCATCCGTAAGCTGCCCTTCCAGCGCCTGGTGAGGGAGATCGCTCAGGACTTCAAGACCGACCTGCGCTTCCAGAGCTCCGCCGTCATGGCTCTGCAGGAGGCCAGCGAGGCCTACCTGGTGGGTCTCTTCGAGGACACCAACCTGTGCGCCATCCACGCCAAGAGGGTCACCATCATGCCCAAAGACATCCAGCTGGCCCGCCGCATCCGCGGAGAGAGAGCTTAGACTTTCTGCTGCACATTCACCAACCACAATGCTCCGCACTGTGTGTGTGTATGTGTGTGTGTGTGTGTGTGTGTATATATATATATATATATACTGTGTATATACTGTGTGTGTATATATATATATATACTGTATATATTTATAGTAATATGTACATATGTATATATATATATATATATATATATATTTATAGTAATATGTACATATGTATACTAGCTGTTCTTGTTTTTTCTTGCCTTCTGATTGTTGCTCTGAGTGTTGCTATCCCTGTGCTGTTGCAATCCTGGAATTTCCCCATTGTGGGACTAATAAAGGCTTATCTTATCTTATCCGAGCCGCCGGGTCTGGGTGCGCCAGTAGTGCAGCGTTTGCCAGAGCTGTTTTAACCAAAGAACGCCTGCTCCCGTTCAGAAGTCCAGTCGACTCTGTCCGCCGGTTTCCGTTTCTTGAGTGCGGCGTACAACGGCTGTATGAGCTGGGCTGCGCGGGGGAGGAAACGGTAATAAAAGTTAACCATCCCCAAAAACTCCTGCAGCGCCCTGACATTGATGTTGAGGAGAAAAAAATAGCAAAACAATTTAGTTAGATTACTTTTATGATTCCAAACAGTTTGAAATTGACAGTGCACAGTGGATATTGACTCATAACTTTTGAATATTTCTAAGACTTGGCTACATCAGTGATTGTGCAAAATGAACTGCTCAAGTCTCAATGGAGATTGAAACTGGTGATCTGAAATGAATGCTGAAATTATAAAAAGTAATGGTATGAATGAATTTCATTTCTATTATGGAGTAGATAAAATTAACTGATTTAGATTTGATCAAGTGTTAAAGCATGTGATGGATAATGCTTGTTGGAATATTTTAGGAATGCTATCTTCTTGGAACATAAGTCAATATTGTACAGTAATAAGTGGCATTCAGCTGTTTGTTTTATGTCATTTAAGCACAGTTCTGGTACTTAAAAATCATAAAAACCCAGGAGCTTCGGGAGGCTTCGCCCCCCTTGCCCCCCCCACCCCCCCCCCACTGGGGCTCTGCCCCGGACACCGCTGGGGGACGTAGTCCCCCAGACCCCTTGCTAAGTTTTCAGATAATTTCCCCAACCCCAAATCACATCCCTGGTTCGTGTTGGAATTCTGAGCTTTCGGTATTGTTTTCAGCAGAATTGAGATTTTTATCGAAGGATCAGGAGTCATCAGTGCTAGAAATAGACAAGTGTCAAAAATAAGTTCTGATGGAATTGGCTTGAGAGAAAAGTGACGGTGCGGCGGATGATAAAATAAAGGCAGCGTTGTGAAGTTTTAAGCAGAGTTTATTATATCATACCGCCGTCACGAGCTCCGCTCCCGGCGCCGTGCATGTGCGCCGGGAGCGGGCCCAGCGGCTCTCAGCAGAGAGGACACAAAGTGTGTGTCCAGCAGCAGTTGAAGAGTGAGTCAATGAGATAACAGAACAGGCATGAGACATTTGCATTTGAGAGACATACTGATCTCGGTCTCTAGGTCACAGTAAGGACAGGACGCATGAACACAATGCATGAAAGGCAACATTAACATCACAGAAGTGAGCCAGAAGAAGTAGGGCTGCCTGTAGACATTAATACACATTTCACTGTTCTGTTAATTGCTCTAGCCGAGCGCTGTGTCTGTCCAGTCTGTTTGTGGGGGTTTACACCAAACCGCCACACGCTCCCCCCCCCAGAGGGCACGGCAGGGGGCCGGGACCTCGATAATCATCTATAGGAGCGAGCTGTGGGAGAAGCTCGCTGCAGGCGGAGGGGGAGGGAGGAGGGGGATAGTACGTGCCGACCGGGACGGTGAAATCGTCCGAGCCGCGCAAAAATTGCTTGCTGCTCCGCGACGTCGAGGGGCTGTCCCGTTGCGCGTGCGGAGGTCCGCAAGAAGAAAAATTAGTCTCCGACTCCTCTCGTGGCCATGAAGAAAAGCAGGAGCGGCTGTAAGAAAAAAATAAAAGCAGAGGGACTGGCGTGTTGACTTTAGGGCAGGCGCAACCCTAAAGCCTCGGGAACCGCAGACAGCTGAATTCCCCTTGTGTGCCGTGGCTAAGACCATAAAATCCAGTGAGCAAGCCGCGTGCCTCAGGTGTAAAAGCAAGCCTGAAGGGCCAGTGTGCAGCAGAAGGAAGGCGGTCAGTGGAGCCGTTATTGTCCCGTGCGTGGTGTGCCGTCCTCGTAACTCCCCGGTGCGTGCGCCGGGGCTCGTGCGTGGGTGGGCCAGCTGGAGAGGCGAGTCAAGGTGCAGAATCTTGGTGGAGATCAGCACAGATGGCGCCGTTAAACATCTATGATGGGCTGTGGCTGCAGATTAGTCATGGTGTGTTGGAGCGTTGAGGGGAGATAGACGATCTTTGTTCCTCAGGCTCGGGTAGATGAGTAGGATCGCTGAGAGGGACGAGTAGCGGTGAGAGGGAGAAAACGTTCTGTGTCCCTCGGCCGGTCCAGCGTGGACGTCCCGATCTCAGGCGAGGGTTGCGCCATGACGTTTTCTGCAGTTTTCCCGGTCGTGGGTGATGCCGGGAGAGTAGCTCGCCTGTGTTGGCTCCGCATCGAGGTCTCCCTGAAGCAGAAGGGAGGGCGGATCGTTTGCGTCAGGCTGCTGTGTTCGCTGGCAGCATGTTTTTTTCAGCGTCGAGTCGCCAGCGTGGTCGTCCAGACCAGAAGGTTGTGTCGCACAAAGCGTGTGCGTCTGCGGGGTCACCAGTGAAGCGGCAGAGTTTATTATATCATACCGCCGTCACGAGCTCCCCTCCCGGCACCGTGCATGCGCGCCGGGAGCGGGCCCAGCGGCTCTCAGCAGAGAGGACACAAAGTGTGTGTGTCCAGCAGCAGTTGAAGAGTGAGTCAATGAGATAACAGAACAGGCATGAGACATTTGCATTTGAGAGGCATACTGATCTCGATCTCTAGGTCACAGTAAGGACAGGACGCATGAACACAATGCATGAAAGGCAACATTAACATCACAGAAGTGAGCCAGAAGAAGCGGGGCTGCCTGTAGACATTAATACACATTTCACTGTTCTGTTAATTGCTCTAGCCGAGCGCTGTGTCTGTCCAGTCTGTTTGTGGGGGTTTACACCAAACCGCCACAACGGTAAAGGTGAAAATTGGCTCAAAGTTCAACGAGGTAACAGAAACACTCGGACAGTTTCTGAAGAAACCAGAAAAGGAGATGAAGTTCAAAGTTCAGAGACTGACACAGCTTGCTGCCAAAAGGAAGAAAGTTTCACATTAGAAGTGACTTGGTGACCAGTGTAAGTAGTGTAATAAACTCTTATAGAACTGTTAAATATGTTGGACTAAAGACAGTGAGACAACATTGAAGAAAAAGTAAGTTAACTTTTCATTAAATTTAATGATTTATCCAAGTCTAGTATTTCATTTTTTTTATCATTTTTTTCAGTCTAAATTACTTCTGTTTTACTGAAAACCTCCCAGCTTCAGGGGGGCTGCGCCCCCCCGGCCCCCCCATAAGTCAATCGACCAAATTAGATTTCAGCTGAAATCAGAATTTCCTGTTGCCATCCCTGTTTCAAGGAAAAGGAGGAATTACCATTTTCCAGTGCTCTTCTTTGCTCAAGCTGCTGCTGCTGCAAAAGGATTCATGTATGTTTATTCTCATCTTCCGCCTCCTTGTTGTCTTCCTCGTCTACTTTGTCTTTGTATGCTGTGTTGATAGCGCCACCTCGTGAATGGGACGTTCAGTCTTGTGCATGCTGTGTCAACGCATTCAGATCGTGGGTAGGCCGCGCGGTTGCAAAATTTGGGCTGCATGCTGTCATCCGCAGTAGAGTCCTGCGTACACTAGCAGAGTGGAGACGATGATGTAAAAATATATCATAAAAAAGGACAAAAAATATAAGGTACAGACCCTCCCTTCCATCTGTTGTCATGGGAAATGTACGGTCGATACTGGGAAAGTTAGATGAGCTAGCGGCTATCTCCCGTTATGATAGCACATACCGGGAGTGCTCTCTCCTTTTGTTTACTGAGACGTGGCTAACTGAACTAGCAGCAGATGCTAACATTGAGCTGGAGGGTTTTCACATGATACGAGCTGACCGAACACCAGAGAGTGGCAAGGCTAGGGGCGGTGGAGTGATAATGTATGTTAACAACAACTGGTGCAGACCGGGACATATCACTGTTAAACAACGACACTGCAGCAAAGACATTGAGTTGCTAGCTGTTAGCATGAGGCCTACATATCTCCCGAGAGAACACTCACACGTGATCTGCATTGTTGTTTATGCAAATCCGACGGCGAACGCTGGGACAGCACGTGACGTCATCCATTCAGTAACCAGCAGGCTGCAGACAGAACACCCAGATGCTCTTCTCCTCATCTCAGGCGATTTCAACCATGTTTCACTGTCTCCCATTCTACCCACGTTCACCCAGTATGTCACATGCCACACTAGAGACAATAAAACACTGGATTTATTCTACGCAAACACTAAGGAGGCGTACACCTCATCACAACTCCCCCCACTCGGGAGATCGGATCACAACTTGGTTCATCTCCGGCCGGTGTACAAACCCCTAGTGCACAGACAACCTCCGGCCATGCACACTGTGGAGTTATGGTCTGAGGAGACAATGGACACCCTAAAGGGCTGTTTTGAAGCCACCGCCTGGAAGCAGCTCTGCGATCCACATGGTGAGGACATCGATGGCCTCATTCACACCTTAACGGGCTACCTCAGCTTCTGTGTGGACAAATCCGTTCCCACCAAGACCATACGGCGTCACTCAAACAACAAACCCTGGATCAACCCTGAGATAAAAACACTTCTGAGAGAGAAGAAGAGGATCTTCAGGTCAGGGAACAGGGAGATGCTGAAGTCCGTACAGAGGGAGCTGAGGAGAAAGATCAGAGAAGGCAAGGACAGCTTCAGGAAGAAGATGGAGGACAAGCTGCAACAGAGCGACATCAGCGGGGTCTGGAGAAACCTCAAAACCATCTCGGGGCTCCAGAATACCTCCCCCCAGGCCACAGGGGGCAGGGAGTGGGCGAACAACCTGAATCTGTTTTTCAATAGATTTGACCAACCGCCCTCCCCCCTGACTGCACAACAACCACTGCTGCCTCTAAAGAAATCAAGTCCTGCTGCCCACTCCCCACTCCACCAACACCCCCCCACTCCCAACACACAGCCCCCCATCCTGACCCTGACCAAGACCCAGGTGAGGACGGAGCTGAGGAAGATCAAGGCGAGGAAGGCGCCGGGACCGGACGGCATCAGCGCAAAGCTCCTCAAGTCCTGTGCAGACCAGCTGTGTGGGATTGTGACGTATATCTTCAACATGAGCCTGAAACTGGGGAGGGTACCACAGCTGTGGAAAACATCTTGTGTGGTACCTGTACCAAAAACTTCCCACCCCAAAGACCTGAACAGCTACAGACCGGTGGCCTTGACGTCCCACTTGATGAAGACCCTGGAGAGACTGCTCCTTGCTCACCTCCGCCCCCTGGTGGAACCAGCGATGGATCCACTCCAGTTCGCCTACCAGCATGGCATTGGGGTGGAGGATGCGGTGATCTTCCTCCTTCACCGTTCTCTGTCCCACCTGGAGAAGCCCGGGAATATGGTGAGGATCATGTTCTTTGACTTCTCCAGTGCTTTCAACACCATCCAACCGATGATCCTGAAGGACAAGCTGCTGCGCGCAGGGGTGGACCAGCACCTGTCATCATGGATCCTGGACTACCTCACGAACCGGCCTCAGTTTGTGAGAACCCGGGACTGTGTGTCCGACACGATCATCAGTAGCACGGGGGCCCCCCAGGGAACGGTGCTGGCTCCCTTCCTGTTCACTCTTTATACTGCGGACTTCTCACACAACACAACACACTGCCATCTACAGAAGTTCTCTGATGACTCTGCGATCGTTGGCCTCATCTCCAATGGAGATGAAGCTGAGTACAGAGGGCTTATCCAGGACTTCGTGGACTGGTGCCATCGGAACTGCCTCCAGATCAACGCGAGGAAAACTAAGGAGCTGGTGGTGGACTGCCGCAGGCATGGGCAGCCCCTCACAGTACCAGTAAATATACAGGGAACAGACATCGAGATGGTGACATCCTATAAGTACCTGGGTATTCATCTGAACAATAAACTAGACTGGTCACACAATACTGATGCACTCTACAAGAAGGGACAGCGCAGGCTGTTCCTGCTGAGGAGACTCAGGTCTTTTGGTGTACAAGGGGCGCTGCTGAAGTCATTCTATGACACGGTGGTGGCATCAGCCATCACTTTTGGAGTGGTCTGCTGGGGCAGTGGCATTACTGCAGCCGATAGGAAGAGACTGAACAAACTGATTAAGAAAGCTAGCTCTGTCCTGGGGCAGCGCCTTGATCCGATGGAGGAGATAGGAGAGAGAAGGACGGTGGCTAAACTGTCATCTCTGCTGGAGTCCGAGTTCCACCCTATGCAGGACATACTGAATGCACTGAGGAGCTCATTTAGCAGCAGACTACATCATCCCAGGTGCACAACCGAGAGGTTTCGTAGGTCCTTCCTACCAACGGCTGTCAGACTGTACAACCTAAGCAGGGCTGCTCGCAGAGATAGCAAAAAGACGTAACAAACTAATAGTTTTTTGAATGCAAAAGATGCAATAGACTTACACAATGGTCCCCTCCGGCATACAACTAGGAACTTACCGGTCGCTATGGAGGGTGAGAATATGTATGGGCACATAATCATACCATGTAGGATAACTAAGTAGACGGTTATGCTGTTTCATTCCATCTAGCAACAATGCTCTGCACTGTGTGTGTTTATATATTTACATATTTATTCCATCTAGCTACAATGCTCAGCACTGGGTGTGTTTATATATTTATATATCTACATATTATTCCATCTAGCTACATTGCTCCGCACTGTGTGTGTTTATATACTTGCATATTTATTCCACCTAGCTGCAATGCTCCGTACTGTGGGTGTTTATATATTTACATATTTATTCCATCTAGCTACAATGCTCTGCACTGTGTGTTCATATATTCATATATTTATTCCATCCAGCTACAATGCTCTGCACTGTGTGTCTGTGTGTGTGTGTATATATATATATATATTTTATAGTAATACGTACATATGTATATTAGCTGCTCTTGCTTGCTTGTTTTTTTTTTTTTTTTTTTTTTTTTTTTTTCTTGCCTTCTGATTGTTGCTCTGAGTGTTGCTATCCCTGTGCTGTTGCAATCCTGGAATTTCCCCGTTGTGGGACTAATAAAGGCTTATCTTATCTTATCTTATCTTAAATTTCGTCACACAAGGTTTCCAGTTGAATGTACGCAGACAGCGAAGGTGCAGCATGAATCCAGCTTTAATTTACAGTCGGTAGGAACTGGTTGTTGTTGGGGCTTATTAACAAGTGTGTTGATGCTTGTCTACATGCAAGGGTTGCCTTGCTTGTAATTTCCAAACTCTCGATTAGAGACTTGCTGTTCTCTTAGAAAACTCATATCTGTAAAAACGGAGAGCTGCACCTCATTTGACAAAGCCACCTTGTGGACACTCTGATTCAGTATAATATCCTCATGGCAACTGGCATGCAAACTTGTGTCTTATGTTAGACACACAAATGTGTCTGAGAAAACCCAAAATCAGTTTTTAATTGTTTAATGTAAATCATTTTAGATTAATTACTGCGGATTTGAAAATTTCACAAATTTCATGGCTTCAGAATACTTTGGACATGTCATGAATGGCCCCTCCGTGGCAGAAAGACAGACCCACACGCTGACTGCAGTTTTGACATTTAATGAAAGAAGATACAGAACAGTGCAGAGAACAAAAATACAAACTAGGCTAACTTACAGAAAAAGGCACTCCAGAGCCAGAATCGCTCTGGAGGAGATGAGGAGATACACAGAGGAATGAAGTCCATTCAAATCTCACCAAGACTGCCGCAGTGAGAGAATAAACTGACAATCCTTAAATAGTGAATACATAAATGAGCAGCGGGTGCGAGCAGGTGAGTGGGCAGGTGACCTAATTATCCAACTACTCACAGCTGAGATGGCTGAGGAGCAGACAGTGAGTAGCTGGTGGGAGTGTCTGGGAAAGGAAGGAAGGAACTCATGTCACAAAACCAAAAAATATACACAGAAACAGACAAAAATAATCATAATAGACATAAAATACTCAGAAATAAATTAAAGAGTCTGGACTCTGTGGGAACACTGCACCCAGACTCATGACAGAGCACTCCCTTTAAGGGGTGGATTCCAGACACCCCCAGGTAACGTCAAAAAAGACCTCCCTTCCCCCAAGAGAAAGGTATAGCAAAAAAACACCCCGGGTGGGAGGTGGGGGACACAGGTTAGGAGGGAGCAACATTATGGGGCCCGCTCACGGCCCGCACCCAAGCTGCGCCAGGCCCCTGGTCCCCCTAGGCCAAAGAACCAAGCTGTTCGGGTGGCCGGCCGAAGTCCCAGGCCAGATAGACGGCTAGGTGGTATAAGTCGGGTAGCCTGCCGGAGAATATGGTCCACCTAACCCAGTGGCTCAGTCTATCGGGCGGCCGGCCAGAGTTCTTAAGCTACCTAAACAGGAGGGGTGGCCTGGGAGTCGGCTCCCACACAGGGAGATCCAGTGATGGGAAGGATCGCCGATGAGGGGGAACCACGACGGCGTCTGGTACTGGAAGAGGAACCACAACGACGTCTAGCAGAGGAGGAAGGGAAACTATCACGATGTCAGGCAGAGGAGGAGGGGAAACCCTGACGGCGTCTGGCAGAGGAGGAAGGGGGACCACGATGGTGTCTGGCGAAGGAGGAAGGGGGACCACGACGCTCTTGGTCTGGCCAGCAGCACCCTTGGTGGTCCCGGGCTGGAGCGAAGCAGCACCCACAGTGGCTTCGGGCCTTTGCGAAGCAGCACCCGCGGTGGCTCCGGGCCGGTGCGAAGCAGCACCCGCGGTGGCTCCGGGCCGGGCCGGTGCGAAGCAGCACCCGCGGTGGCTCCGGGCCTGATCCTGGGCGAAAGCTAAGATGGTACAGACAAAGAGACAGGATCAGGGTCACCGGCAGCGACGGAGCCCAGCGAAGTGAGCTCAGGTGCAGCTGACGGCTGCACCCGACTCTCCTCACCAACAGCCAGGCAAAATTTCTCCAGAACAGATTCGAGAAAAACAAGGGAGAGCACTTGCCTGAGCTCGAGTTCCACCACTGCCCACGACTTTGTCGATCCAGACGATGACGACGTCTCAGGCCCGGTCCTTTAAAGCCCGGCTCTGCTGTGGTGGCCTCCGCAACAGGCATGATGGTGATTGCAGTCTCGGTTTCCCCAGGCAAAGTGGCCCACGCTGGTGGCTCGTCTGGCATGGCAGCTGGGGTTGGCTCACCGCTGGCACAGGAACTGGGTCCTCCAGGGCCACAGGTTCCTCCCACGTCCAGCGGCTCAATCCCAGGGTTGGCAGACACTCAGGGGCCACAGGAGAGGACACAGAGAGGGCTGGTGATCAATTAATTACTGCAACAGGTGGGGAGAGCTCAGGGGACTGCATTTCCTGAGCCTCCTCACGGTGAATCAGGCAAGGCATATCATCATAAATTGAAATGGAATGAAATGAGACTTGCCTGTTTTCCCGGTGTTCGCTGTTGTCTGCTGCAGTGGGTGTAATGTCATCCCTCTCCGTTACCATGGTGAATGTGGACCCCCCCTGAGGATTGTGGAGGAGCCTCCCCTGTTTTCACGGAGACGGACGTAGCCGGGGAACAAATGGTGGACCTCTCGGCAATAGGAGAGGATGCCAAGGTGGAGCAGGGAACAGCGGCTACAGGGAGGAGTAAAACTGATGATTCAGCCGGAAGAGAGAAAGAGAAGAGGGCTGTACTGCTGAGGAGGGCTTCTGTATCTGCGTCGGGGAATTGGCTGCCGGAGAGGCAGGAGAATTCCTCCGGCGGTCCAGAGCGGGATGATGTCGCTGTGGAGCTGGTGGAGCAGGAACAGGTACCGGAGACTGGTGAGGAGTCAAAACAACAGAGGCCTGGGAGCGCCTCCCCTTCGGCGTGAACCCAGGCTTCTCCATGGAATTCCTCACCTTCCTGCTGTTCTCGCGTTGCAGCGCTGTCACCAAAGACATCCTCTCCGCTCCCTCAGAGTGCTCCAACAGCTGAGGGCACCGGTGGGCAACTGCCTTCGTGAGTCCCAGATACCAGAATGCGTCCTTTGGAGTGAAGTAGCTGCACGCTACGGAAATTAGCCCATCTATCTCCATAAGGGCTTGGCAGCACTCCCACCCCAGGTGCATCGGGTAGCCCCGTCCTCCTACTGTGTCCATAACAGCTCCAATGAACAGGTGAGTGGAAAAAAAACAAAGGCAAAAATGCACTAACTGCAGCAGCTGGGTCTTATTACTGGCGGCAGTCTTCTGTCATGAATGGCCCCTCCGGGGCAGAAAGACAGACCCACATGCTGACTGCAGTTGTGACATTTAATGAAAGAAAATACAAAACAGTGCAGAGAACAAAAAATACAAACTAGGGTAGCTTACAGAAAAAGGCACTTCAGAGCTGGAATCACTCTGGAGGGGATGAGGAGATACACAGAGAAATGAAGTCCATTCAAATCACAACAAGACTGCCGCAGTGAGAAAATAAACTGACAGTCCTTAAATAGTGGATACATCAAAGAGCAGCAGGTACGAGCAGGTGAGCGGGCAGGTGACCTAATTATCCAACTACTCACAGCTGAGATGGCTGAGGAGCAGACAGTGAATAGCTGGTGGGAGTATCTGGGAAAGGAAGGAAGGAAGGAACTCGTGTCACAAAACCAAAAAATATACACAGAAACAGACAAAAATAATCATAATAGACATAAAATACTCAGAAATAAATTAAGAGTCTGAGCTCTGTGGGAACACTGCGCCAAAACGGATGACAGAACATCCCTAAATATCTTGGAAAATAAGAAACGGCTGACTTTTAAAATCCTCAAATAATTAATGGGAAGTCTGTATATAATGGATCCTTGAAAAAATTCCATATTACTTTGTTTCTGAATGCAGATGTGGCTACAGAAATGCTGTCACATTTGTATCATTCCCTATTTTGTGTTCTTTACTCATTTGTTTGAATCTCTAAAGGCTCTAAAGGTTAAACAATGTTTATTATATTCTGTCTTCCATTAGATCTAACTGGCTGTTGTTTTTGGTCAGGTGGACTTGGCTGTGATTGAAGTCGGTATTGGTGGAGCGTATGACTGCACCAACATTATAAGGTAATATTTGCATTTAAAGCCTTTTACATTGTAACACAAGGGTGTTAACATGGAAGTACAAAGCCTGCACGTGGCTGTGGGCCACATGCAGAAAGAGATAAAACAGCTATGTGTTTTTATAACGATGTTTTCAACCTAATAAAAGATTGATATTGTAGGTCCAACATCATTTATTACAGTTGCGCAAATGCATAAAATGGATCTGTGAGAAGAAACTGGTTCTTAAAAACTACACACACACCAGCATTTAAAGACGCACTCCCGCAGCTCTAAAACCACCTCAAAAACATGTGTATTGGCCAAAATAGTATATTGTGGCTTTTTACCCACAAAAAACTTTCATTGCCTTAGAATTGCTTGGAAAGTGCTTTTACATCTTCCACCTACTTAAGTATGTGCGGATCTATGAATATTCTAAGTAGCTCCACTCATAGCCCGCCCACCAGTAGTGTGTGCTGCAAGGCCATCCCTCCCCTCTCCTCCTGAGAACACCGAAGACTGCTTCGCTAAACAACGGCCAACTCACCTCCCTTCTCTGGAGGGAGCGGGGGTTTAATGTCTCCTCCTCCATCCTCCCTGGTGGGGACTGAATGGGGCGCCCAGGGGTTTTGACCCCCCCCCCCCCCCAAAAAAAAAAAAACTTCACCGAACTGAGTCAGACGAATGTAAAACGGATGGGTGGCGGTCTTGGCGCCTGTCAAACTCGCCTCTATTTCCTCCACAAACTGAGGAGAGCACAAGTCCCACCCCTATCATGTACTCAATCTACTGGGGCACCATTGAGAGCATCCCCACCAGCTGCATCACAGTGTGGTATGGAAGCTGCACTGCGTCCTGCCGGGAGACACTACAACACACAGTGAAAGCTGCCAGCAAGCTCATCGGTGCCCTTCTGCCCTCCCTCTCAGACATCTACCTCACCATCAGCATTGCAGGCGACACCTTCCACTCCTCACACTCCCTCTTCAGCCCCCTGCCCTTGGGGAAAAGGTATCAGCCTCTGGGCCTGCTCCACAAGACTGCTAAACAGCTTTGTTCACCAGGCCATCAGGACCCTGAACTCTGCCCCCCCCCCCCCAAACCCCCAAAGACCGTAACGCACTCACCCGCACAGTAACTACCTCAGCTGTTTGCACAGAAAGACTGGCACACCAACAGAAATACAGTGGGGCAAAAAAGTATTTAGTCAGCCACTGATTATGCAAGTTCTCCCACTTAAAAGATGAGAGAGGTCTCCAATTTTCATCATAGGTATACCTCAACTATGAGAGACAAAATGAGAAAAAAAAAAAAATCCAGAAAATCACCTTGAAGGATTTTGAATGAATTAATTGGTAAATTCCTTGGTAAAATAAGTATTTGGTCACCTACAAACAAGCAAGATTTCTGGCTCTCACAGACCTGTAACTTCTTCTTTAAGAGGCTCCTCTGTCCTCCACTCGTTACCTGTATTAATGGCACCTGTTTGGACTCGTTATCAGTATAAAAGACACCTGTCCACAACCTCAAACAGACTCCAAACTCCACTATGGCCAAGACCAAAGAGCTGTCAAAGGACACCAGAAACAAAATTGTAGACCTGCACCAGGCTGGGAAGATTGAATTTGCAATAGGTAAGCAGCTTGGTGTGAAGAAATCAACTGTGGGAGCAATTATTAGAAAATGGAAGACATACAAGACCACTGATAATCTCCCTCGATCTGGGGCTCCACGCAAGATCTCACCCCGTGAGGTCAAAATGATCACGAGAACGGTGAGCAAAAATCCCAGAACCACACGGGGGGACCTAGTGAATGACCTGCAGAGAACTGGGACCAAAGTAACAAAGGCTACATCAGTAACGCGCTACGCCGCCAGGGACTCAAATCCTGCAGTGCCAGACGTGTCCCCCTGCTTAAGCCAGTACATGTCCAGGCCCGTCTGAAGTTTGTTAGAGAGCATTTGGATGATCCAGAAGAGGATTGGGAGAATGTCATATGGTCAGATGAAACCAAAATAGAACTTTCTGGTAAAAACTCAACTTGTCATGTTTGGAGGAGAAAGAACACCATACCTACTGTGAAGCATGGGGGTGGAAACATCATGCTTTGGGGCTGTTTTTCTGCAAAGGGACCAGGACGACTGATCCATGTAAAGGAAAGAATGAATGGGGCCATGTATCGTGAGATTTTGAGTGAAAACCTCCTTCCATCAGCAAGGGCATTGAAGATGAAACGTGGCTGGGTCTTTCAGCATGACAATGATCCCAAACACACCACCCGGGCAACGAAGGAGTGGCTTCGTAAGAAGCATTTCAAGGTCCTGGAGTGGCCTAGCCAGTCTCCAGATCTCAACCCCATAGAAAATCTTTGGAGGGAGTTGAAAGTCCGTGTTGCCCAGCGACAGCCCCAAAACATCACTGCTCTAGAGGAGATCTGCATGGAGGAATGGGCCAAAATACCAGCAACAGTGTGTGAAAACCTTGTGAAGACTTACAGAAAACGTTTGACCTCTGTCATTGCCAACAAAGGGTATATAACAAAGTATTGAGATGAATTTTTGTTATTGACCAAATACTTATTTTACCAAGGAATTTACCAATTAATTCATTAAAAATCATTCAATGTGATTTTCTGGATTTTTTTTTTTCTCATTTTGTCTCTCATAGTTGAGGTATACCTATGATGAAAATTGGAGACCTCTCTCATCTTTGAAGTGGGAGAACTTGCACAATTGGTGGCTGACTAAATACTTTTTTGCCCCACTGTACATCTGCTGCTGTATGTTTCTGCACCTTACTGCAACCATTTGCACATATGCCATATCTGCTGCTGTCTGTTATTGCAATATTTATCATGTGCAGTCCAATCTGTCACTGTCTGCACCTACACTACCGCATCAAACTTGCAACTACGAGTATTCTTGCTCTACTTTTTCTGTATATAGGATTGCTGGGTTTTATCATTTATCTTTATTTGCACTATGGGATGTCTGGGTTTTATCTTTTGTCGTTATTTGCACTGCGGGTAACATTACTGTACATAGACTGCTGTTGTTTTTCCAGCCTTATTCCTTTTTTATATTGTGCACACCAGTGAAGAGAGAGAAATGGCATTTCAGTTCTCCTGTATGTCCTGTACGTATAGTAGTATTGACACACAAAATCTTTGAATCTTAAGCTGTCAAGTTCGAGTTTCTAGCTTGTTTCATGGGTCGTTATTCTCTTTAGCTATGGGAACTTTTTATAATAGGCTTTGTTATGTGAAGACAGACACTGACAACAAAGTGATTTTCACAGGTGTGCAGGCTTAAGCAGGTGAGGTTAAACATGACCTGGAGCCCTAAACATGAGCTGAGTCAACAGGAAGCACAGCTGGTGGACATGACAGAAATAACCGCAATTAGTCAACTAATCGAAAAAATAGTCGTTAGATTAGTCGACTACAAAAATAATGGTTAGTTGCAGCGCTACAATAAATCATTGAGGAATATGATGTTTGTGTTTTATTCAGTATATCAAAAACAGTAATTAACTTTATATGTTAAAGATAGACTGTATTGTACAGAGGGAAATTCAGATTCTCGGGAAAATTGCTGCTTATCAATTAATCGTTAATTGATCGATTAGGTGAATCAACTAATGATTAATGAATTAATCAATAACTTGCATCCCTAATTTGGAGTCATAAAATTTTTTCTTTTGTTTTTGCAGACTAAAGGTTTTAGTTCTATGCCTTTTGAACACTTTAATGTATTTTTTTTTTTTGAAAATATGTTTTCATGAAAATATTATCTGGTACACCTTTAAAAACAAATGCAAACAAACCAGGGAAGCTTAGATTCATGGTTGAGGTGTTAATTGCTCAGTGGCCACAAAGACCCTCCAACAGGCCATTAACTGGGAGAACAAAGCTTCTCTAACCACAGAACTGGTTGCAGTCATGCATGCCTGATGCATTTTGAATACTTTGATCATTAGATCTCAGCAACAGATACAGTACAAGTGTACAGAGCATGAAGGAGAAATGTGTATGAAATGAGCATTCTGAGCTTCTGCATGGTTATTTATACTAACTGAATTGTGGGAGATTGTGGGCTACCACATAAAGTCACAGACAACAGAAGTCTGTAGTAATTTATTTTTTGTTAGATCAGATTTGCTTGTCATGGCAGTTCACATTCATAATTACAAGTAACTGACTCTGTGAATGCGTCTTTCCATGATACGGCAGTCATGCGTACATTGATATGCCATTGTGCCTTCAACAAATCGTCGGCCTCCGTCGGTCTATGATGACCATGGAAGAGAATCCTAAACGTCTACTCTGCTGGAACAGCATCGCCTGTGGCTGAACAGGCCGATGCGCGAATGGCAGTCCCTGTCACACAGGTCGCACTTGTGGGTGGTCTCCATGCTGCTGGGTCTGTGGCGGTTCTTCCTGCGGGTCCTTTTTTCATCTGCTGCAGCAGTCGGTCTCTCTTCACCCGCCTTGAGCTGTCTGGTCAGGGTGCCTCTCCATTTGGAGCGGTCCGTTGCAAGGTCCTCCCAGCGCTCTGTGTTGATCTCCAGGGCCTTCATGTCTCTCTTGCAGACGTCTCTAAAGCGCAGCTGTGGGCGGCCAACGTCTCTCCTGCCAGTTGCCAGTTCTCCTTAGAGGACGTCTTTGGGGATTCTGCCATCCTCCATACGGTGAACGTGGCCTAGCCAGCGGAGCCTGCGCTGCCTGAGTAGAGTGAACATGGAGGGAAGGCCAGCGCGGGACAGAACTTCTGTGTTGGGCACTTTGTCCTGCCAGGATATGTCCAGGATGTGGCGAATGCAGCGCAAGTGGAAGGAGTTCAGTCTCTTTTCCTGCCGGGCGTATGTTGTCCACGTCTCACTCCCATAGAGCAGTGTGCTGATGACGCAGGTGTTGTACACTGCCATCTTCGTCTTGACAGAGAGTTTGGGATTCTCCCACACTTGTGTGGTGAGGCAAGCGAGTGTGAAGGCTGATTTTCCAATCCTCTTGTTGATCTCTGTATCAAGGGAGAGGTTGTTGCTGATCGTGGACCCCAGGTACGTGAACTGATTCACGACCTCCAGCTCGTAGTCGTCGATGGTGATGGTTGGTGGTGCTTCCGTGCCTTGCGCCAAGATGTTAGTCTTCTTCAGGCTGATGGTAAGCCCGAAGTCCTTGCATGCCTGGGAGAAGCGGTCCATCAGGGTCTGAAGCTCCTGCTGTGTGTGGGTTGCGACTGCAGTGTTGTCTACGGACAGCATGTCTCTGATTAGAGCCTCGCGTACTTTGGTTCTGGCTTTCAGGCGGGCGAGGTTGAAAAGCCTGCCGTCAGATCTTGTGTGCAGGTAGATTCCCTCTGTTGCTGTGCTGAAGGCATGCCTCAGGAGCATAGCAAAGAAAATCCCAAAGAGGGTTGGCGCAAGTACACAGCCCTGTTTAACTCCGCTGCGTATGTTGAATGGCTCTGAGACGTTGCCATCGTGCTGCACTATCCCCTGCATGTTGGTGTGAAACGATTCGATGAGGCTTTGCAACTTTGGTGGGCATCCTATCTTTGGCAGGATCTTGAAAAGGCCCTCTCTGCTGACTAGATCGAATGCTTTGGTGAGGTCGATGAAGGCGACGTACAGGGGCATGTTCTGTTCTCTGCATTTCTCCTGGAGTTGGCGGATGGAGAATATCATGTCTACCGTCGATCGTGCAGCGCGGAAGCCACACTGAGACTCGGGGTAGACACATTTGGCAAGCTTCTGTAGACGAACGAGAACAACTTGGGCGTAGACTTTGCCAACAATGCTGAGGAGGGAGAGTCCCCTGTAGTTGTTGCAGTCGCTTCTCTCCCCTTTGTTTTTGTAGAGGGTGATGATCTTGGCGTTCCTCATGTCCTGTGGTACGGCACCTTCCTTCTAACACTGGCAGAGGACATCATGCAATGGCAGCAGTAGGGCGGTCTTGCAGTGCTTGATCAGGTCAGGGGGTATGCTGTCGTTGCCGGGTGCCTTGCCAGCGGCCAAGCTATCAATGGCCTTGCTGAGTTCGTCGATGGTTGGCTCGGCGTCAAGTTCGTCCATGGATGGCAGGCAGTCAATGGCATCAAGGGCTGACGGTGTCACGGTGTTCTGTCTGGAGTAGAGGTCGGAGTAGTGTTCCACCCATCTCTCCATCTGCTTGTTCTTTTCTGTGATCATCACCCCAGTGGAGGATTTGAGGGGGGCCGTCTTGCTCTGAGCCGGACCAAGTGCTTTCTTGATGCCATCGTACATACCACGGATGTTCCCTGTTATGGCAGCGGTTTGAATGTCTTGGCTGAGCTGAGTCCAGTACTCGTTGGCACAGCGCCGAGCAGTCTGCTGAACTTTGCTTCTCGCAGCCCTGAGAATCTGGAGATTCTTCTCGTTTGGGTACTTCTTGTACTCAGCAAGTGCTGAGCGCTTGGCTTCAATGACGGGGGTCATCTCGGTCAACTTGGCATCAAATCAGTCCTGTGACTTCGAGGTCTTCCTCCCAAAGGTAGCCAAGGCTGTGCAGTGGATGTTGTTTCGCAGCTCTTCCCACTTCTGCTTTGCAGATTCTCCTTCTTGTGGTACACCAAGTGCTTTCTCAAAGGTGGAGGCAAACTGCTCAACAAGTTCTGGTTGAGCCATCTTGCTGGTGTCAATCCGTGCCTTTCCAGGCTGTCTAGCACGATGGAATTTCTTCAGCTGCAGCTTGACCTTGCAACACACCATTGAATGGTCTGTGTCGCAATCTGCACTCTGGAACGAACGGGGGATTAGCACGTTCTTCAGTGAGGTGTGCCTGGTCAGGATCAAGTCCAGCTGGTGCCAGTGCTTTGAGCGTGGATGTTGCCAGGAAACCTTGTGTTGAGGCTTGGTCTTGAAGAACGAGTTTGTGATGCACAGATCGTGAGATGCGCAGAACTCGAGCAGCCGCTGTCCGTTGTCGTTCATTCTGCCCACGCCAAAATGTCCAAGACAGGAGGGCCAGGAGTTGTGGTCAGCACCCACTCTGGCATTGAAGTCTCCAAGGAGAATGAGTTGTTCAGAGTTGGGGATGGTCCTGACAGTTGTTGCGAGATTCTCGTAGAACTCGTCTTTTGTCTCTGGTGTGGCTGTCAGTGTTGGGGCATACACACTGACGAGGGTGACTGGGCCTTGAGTGGTGTTCAGGCGGAGGGTGAGGAGTCGTGCAGAACCAGTGCTGCCCGGTTCCACCATCTTCAGCAAGGTGTTCTTCACTGCGAAGCCCACTCCATGTTCCCTGTGTTCGTCACTGCCCTTTCCCTGCCAGTAGAACGTGTAGTCCTTCTCTCTGTGTGCCTGCATCAGCCAACCGTGTTTCCTGGAGAGTGACGATATCCACTCCCAGTCTCTTCAGCTCATTATTGATGATGGCAGTCTTCCTGGTGTCGTTGATGTCCTTGAGGTTAGCAGCGAGTCCTATCATCATAGTGCGGACGTTCCAAGTTCCCGGTTTTAGAGTTGGTCTCTTTTGTTTTATTGTCTTGCCTGGTGCGAAGGTTCTCAGCCTGCTGTTCGGACTTCTCCTCATCCCCATGCACCCAATGAGGAAAGCAAGCTGTGGCGGGACAACACCTTATTGGCTGGGGGCTGCTCAGCTTGAGGCGGGCGGTAGCTGTCCAGTGAGATCCGATGATCCCTCCCACCGTTGGGAACAACCCCTGGCGCTGCGCTCTACGCCAATTGAGCGGTGGCTTATAACCGGTAACTGTCATTCCCCGTGTTTTGTCTACGCCAAAGGCGAAGCTGGAGTGTCCTCTCCAGTGATCCGGTGTTCTACCTTCCAGCGTTGGCGTTGGTAGGATTCAAGCCTGGGCAGGAAGATATGGAGGACAAGATGTTGCCCATGCAGCATGTCCCCCCTCTCCACGTCACTGATGAATCCAAAGGAACAGCAGGGCTGCTACAGTTTGGCACCAGCGCCGTTGCAGGGGCTGCCAGAACGATGTTGAGCACAACATAGAACTGCCTTAGGGGCTCTGACTCCGGATTTTTCCTCAGGGTTGACTCCCGAAGCCTTTCCCGTGACCGCGTATGCCGCAAGGCAGCGGAGGTTTGAAATCAGGGTTTACCTTCCCCTAGATGTGCTACCTTCCCAGGTTGACGAGCCACCATCTACCCGAAGCATCTGGTTTTAAGGCGCCAGAGATCCGCCCTCGCCCCTTCTCCTATTAGTAAAAGCAGTTCCGCCGGGCTTAGAGACTAAACCACACGGGCAGGCTAGGAGTTGGACTTAGTTGTCAGAGGCTTTTCGAGACGTACGCCATAAGGAGCATTTTATGAGCACTGGGAGCTTAACCCCAGTGTCGCTCCTGGCTATGACAACCTTTGTGCAACCACACATTTGCTTTAAACTGAGAAAACAGATTAATTTTTTTAGTAAAGATATGTTTTGTTCTGTAGGTCTAGAACAAAGAAAAAAGGTACAAAGTCTCAGGAATTCTGATCTTACTGTTTGCAATCAAGTTGCATGTTGACCACATACAGTATCTCACAAAAGTGAGTACACCCCTCACATTTTTGTAAATATTTTGTTACATCTTTTCATGTGACAACAATGAAGGTATGACACTTTGATACAATATAAGTAGTCAGTGTACAGCTTGTATAACAGTGTAAATTTGCTGTCTTCTCAAAATCACTCAACACACAGCCATTAATGTCTAAACCATTGGGAACAAAAGTGAGTTTTCCCCTAGTGAAAATGTCCAAATTGTGCCCAATTAGCCATTTTCCCTCCGCGGTGTCATGTGACCCGTTAGTGTTACAAGGTCTCGTGTGAATGGGGAGCAGGTGTGTTAAATTTGGTGCCATTGCTCTCACTCTCTCGTACTGGTCACTGGAAGTTCAACATGGCACCTCATGGCAAAGAACTCTCTGAGGATCTGAAAAAAAGAATTGTTGCTCTACATAAAGATGGCCTAGGGTATAAGAAGATTGCCAACACCCTGAAACTGAGCTGCAGCATGGTGGCCAAGACCATACAGTGGTTTAACAGGACAGGTTCCACTCAGAACAGGCCTCACCATGGTCGACCAAAGAAGTTGAGTGAACATGCTTAGCTTCATATCCAGAGGTTGTCTTTTGAAAATAGACATATGAGTGCTGCCAGCATTGCTACAGAGGTTGAAGGGGTGGGGGGGTCAGCCTGTCAGTGCTCAGACCATATGCCGCACACTGCATCAAATTAGTCTGCATGGGTGTTGTCACAGAAGGAAACCCCTTTTAAAGATGATGCACAAGAAAGCCCGCAAACAGTTTGCTGAAGACAAGCAGACTAAGGACATGGATTACTGGAACCATGTCCTGTGGTCTGATGAGGCCAAGATAAACTAGATTCAGATGGTGTCAAGCATGTGTGGCGGCAGCCAGGTGAAGAGCACAAAGACGTGCATGTCTTGCCTACAGTCAGTCATGGTGGTGGGAGTGTCATGGTTTGGGGCTGCATGAGTGCTGCCGGTACTGGGGAGCTATAGTTCAGTGAGGGAACCATGAATGCTAACATGTACTGTGACATACTGAAGCAGAGCATGATCCCCTTCCTTTGGAAACTGGGCCGCAGGGCAGTATTCCAACATGATAACGACCCCAAACACACCTCCAAGACCACCACTGTCTTGTTAAAGAAACTGTGGGTAAAGGTGATGGACTGAACAAGCACGTCTCCAGACCAAAACCCTATTGAGCATCTGTGGGGCATCCTCAAACGGACGGTGGAGGAGCACAAGGTCCCTAACATCATGATGTTGTCATGGAGGAGTGGAGTAGGATTCCAGTGGCAACCTTTGAAGCTCTAGTGAACTCCATGCCCAAGAGAGTTAAGACAGTGCTGGAAAATAATGGTGGCCACACAAAATATTGACACTTTGGGCACAATTTGGACATTTTCACAAGGGGTGTACGCACTTTTGTTGCCAGCAGTTTACACATTAATGGCTGTGTGCCGAGTTATTTTGAGGGGACAGCAAATTTACACTGTTACACAAGCTGTACACTGACTACATTGTATCAAAGTGTCATATCTTCAGTGTTGTCCTATGAAAAGATATAATAAAATATTTACAAAAATGTGAGGGGTGTACTCACTTTTGTGAGATACTGTATACAACCAATCGAGAACCACATATGAAATTGAATCCGATCCAATCTGAAAGATCAGATTTTCGATCAAATTTGTGCAGTCAGACACCCTTAAAAAAAATCTGATCTGTTAAGTTTTGGGGAAAATTTGGATTTGAGTCACTTAAACTATTTTTACAAGGCCGTCCTTAATTTATTTATTTATTTATTTTTTTTAGCAGCTCTATCAAATACAGCCATATAGTTTATGCAGTTGTTTTTTTTTTTTTTTTTAAACAAAAACAGTAGTCTAATGACTATTAACCCTTTCTTTTGCAGTCCCTGTTGTAGCTGTTTTATGAGTGTGTCGGGTGATTTGTGACAGGATAGCTGCTGGAATGCAAGGGAAGATTTACAAGAATGCAGTGAGACCTGCTGTGGTGTATGTGTCACACATGTATGTGTATCATCCTGAGTACACACACTTTTTAACTGTACTTGGCCAGCCGTATCCCACCGGGAGATTTGAACTCACGCCTCGCGCTCCGGAGTCCCGCACTCTACCTGTGTCGCCAATAGGGTCAACCCCCTTGGCAAGCCAAGTGGGCGCTTATATTGATTCCGCTACACACTCCCCTCTGATTTTTGACATCGTCCCTTGATGTCAACGCTGCATTACAGCTTGGGAACTGTTACGCTGCCAGTACATCCCAGACGAGCCCCCAAATGTCACACATGTGTATGTGTATCATCCCGAGTACACACACTTTTTAACTGTACTTGGCCAGCCGTATTCCACCGGGAGATTTGAACTCACGCCTCCCGCTCCGGAGTCCCGCACTCTACCTGTGTCGCCAATAGGGTCAACCCCCTTGGCAAGCCAAGTGGGCGCTTATATTGATTCCGCTACATATGGTTTGGAGACAGTGGCAGTGACAAAAAGACAGGAGGCGGCATTGGAAGTGGCAGAGTTGAAGATGATAAGATTCTCATTTGGAGTGACTAGGAGGGACAGGATTAGAAATGAGTATATCAGAGGGACAGCTCAGGTTGAACAGTTTGGAGACAAAGTAAGAGAGACGAGGCTGAGATGGTTTGGACATGTGCAGTGGAGAGAGAGTGGATATATTGGACTAAGGATGCTGAAGATGGAAGCTGTTAGGCAAGAGGAAAAGAGCAAGACCACAGAAAATTCATGGATGTAGTGAAGAAGGACATAGAGAGGGTTGGTGTGAGTTAAGAGGATGTAACGGATAGGATGAGATGGAGGCAGATCATCCTATGGCAACTCCTAGGGCTGTGCAATACGATGATATAAACATCTGTCGTTTCATAGAATACTCTGACGTTTATATTGTGATTTAAAATGCACATACTCCTGTTTCTTAAACAAAGCTCTTCACTCACTACTTGTCAGCACCCTGCCTCTCGTGCTGCATCAGAGAGGATAGTCCACTAACCTCATTTTAATAGGAGGTAAGTAACGTTAACACCATGTCTAATTATAAAATGGCAAATGCTAAATGATGCTAAGTTGTGCTAACTGGAAACATTATAGTGTATCAGACCATTGTTTCTTTGGTTTAAATTACTGCTGAGTTTCTTAGTTTTGTCTAAAAATGTTTTTATTAAAGCTGCAAATGTGCATGATGGTGGCACAAAATAAAATAAAACGGGTCAGAGGAGCAAATTGGCTCTTAATGTAATTTGTTTGATTTCTAATTTTAATTAGTCAAATAGTGATAATGAAAAAAGTTAGTCATCAGCTGTATTTTATTACATTACAGTACCTTTTGTGTCTTTGATTTTTCAGATCATGACCAATCTGAAATATTTTTTCTAAGAAGGAAACAGGTTAAATCAGGCCAGAATGGCAGGCTGCAGGCTCTCGCTCCACACTTAAATTTTCATTTATTTAAACTAACAGCTGGGACTTCCGGGAAGATAGCGGAGAGGCATAACGCCTAAACATAACGCTTAAACATTTTTAAACCTAGTCGGATTAAAAATCTTTGCTAAATGGCCAACTCGACGTAAATAGATCAATAAACCAAGGGATGAAAACACGAAGAAGCCGGGCACATGGACAGAAGCAGGGTAAAACTAAAGAATCCCTCTTCAACAACGCTGGAGAAATCGCTGAACACGAGGCCCAAAAAAATGAGGTGACTACAACAGAGAAAATGGAGGACGCCAACCTCGATGTTATGAACACTGGCTTCGCCAATATAAGTAAGGACATAAAAGACTTCAAGCGACAACTCCAACAGGATTTAACGGCTGTTAAGGAAGAATTGAAAAAAGAGATGAAAGAGGAAATTATGGGTCTCCGAAAAGAAATGGACCGCAAGCTAGCAGAAACCATGGAGGAGCTACGCACTCAACGGGCGTGTATGGCAGAAGCACAGGCTCGAATATCAGAGTTTGAAGACTGGAAGACCGAGGCAAGGGAAGATTTACAAGAATGCAGTGAGACCTGCTGTGGTGTATGTGTCACACATGTATGAGCTGCTACAGACTCTGACGGCACAAACACAGAGGATGCAGGAAAAAATAACCAACCTGGAGAGCAGGTCCAGGCGGAGCAATATACGCATCTTCGGGATTCCGGAGGGCACTGAAGGCAACTCGATGACGAAATTCATAGATCAATTCTTAAAAAAAGAGCTTGAGCTGCCCAATGAAACAGACCTGCAGATCCAGCGAGCGCACAGAGCCTTGGCACAGAACCCGAATTCTAACTCTACACCCAGGTCAGTTGTGGTAAACTTTTTAAAATACGACGTAAAGGAAAGAATCCTGACACAAGCGTGGAAAAAAAAGATACGAGTCGGCGACAAACAGATATTCTTTGACCATGACTACCCGACAGAAATTGTGCAGCAGCGAAAGAAATATGCCAACATTAAAAAAATGCTGAAAGAGAAAAAAATTAGATTCCAAACGCCGCTAACGAAGATGAGAATTCATTGGGAGGACCGCGTGAAAACCTACAACACGGCCAGAGAGGCAGCGCGGGACATGACGGAGCGAGGCTTTGTGGTGAGCGTACCCGAGGAAGCGGCTGGAGCAGCGGCGGCATGGAACGCATCGAGACAGCCGGAGTGGAGGCGAGTGAGCGGCAGAGGGTGGGAGACGGACGTGGCACACCGGGCCCAAGAAAAACTGCAAGGCTTTCAACGGAAAGCCTAGATTATAACAAAGATTAAGAAGGACACAGAAGAAATGAAGGCCAAGAAGACAAGGTAAAAGAGAAACAAATGGCTAGGAGAGGTTAAAGTGATTTTTGTTGGACATTTCTAGACTAATGACTATTACTTGGATAGTAACTACAGGTCTAGGGAGGGCCCCTCACTTGGTGAGGACATTCCCTCCACCCTCCAACAGGGACCAATGGGCAGAAGAAAGGCCCAAAGTGCAGAGGTCGAGGTTCGTTAATGTGTTTTTGTACATATATGTGTTAGTTTTGTTGTTAAAGTGGTTAGGAGCACAAGTTAAAAAATGGAAAAACATGAATATGGTTAAAAATCTTAAGATAATGACATTAAACGTGAATGGTCTGAACTCACCTGTTAAAAGGGAAAGAATAATAAGAAAATTCAAGAAGGAAAAAGCCGAAATTATATTTATGCAAGAGACACATTTGAACAAGACAGAACATGAGAAACTAAAGAGATTTGGCTATAAGAACTCCTACTACAGTTCATTTAAGGGAGGAACTAAAAGGGGGGTTATGATACTAATTTCAAATAAAATACAATTTGAATGTGAACAAGAAATCCAGGATAAAGAAGGCAGATATGTAATAATAAAGGGAAGAATAGATGGTATGCAGATCACATTAGTGAACATTTATGCCCCACCAGAAAGTGACGAGGGTTTTTTTCAACAACTGTTTGATCTCATAGCAACACACAGTGAAGGAGTCCTAATTTGTGGAGGAGACTTAAATGCCATCAAGGATCATGAAGTTGACACAAGTGTTAAGAAGACAAAAAAACATGTAACAAAGTTCATAAGAACCTCACTGGCAGAAATGGGTATGGTAGACATATGGAAGGACCTACACCCACTCGAAAAAGACTATACACATTATTCAGCAGTCCATAAAGTACACTCTAGAATAGATTACTTCCTTATGAATGAAGGTGACAGACACAGGGTGGGAAATTGTCGGATTGGAGGGGCAGAAATATCAGATCATAATCCTATATACATGGAAATATATTTAAACAATAGAAAACGACAAACAACATGGAAAATTAATGTAGGACTATTAAATGATGAGAAAATGAAAGAAAGAATAAAGGTAAACATAAATGAGTATATCGAGGAGAATGATAATAGAGAAGTGGACCCAACAATACTATGAGATGCACTAAAAGCCGTGTTAAGAGGTAAATTAATTGTTGAATCAGGAAAAGCAAAAAAGTCTAAACTGGAATGATATGAACAAAGATGTGAGAGACTGAGGGAATTAGAATGTAAACATCAAAACACAAATGACCCAAAAAATATCAAGAAATTAAGGAAGAAAAAATAAAGATAAAAGAAATACAAATAGATGAAATTGAAAGGAAAAATAGATATTTAAAACAAAAATATTATGAAACGGGGCCAAAGGCCACAAAACTGCTGGCAAAACGGTTAAGAAAACAACAAACAGTGAATAATGTATATAAGATTAAGGACCCCATCACAAATAAAACCACAGTTACCCCAGAAAACATCGAAGAAATATTCCATAAATTCTATCAAGAACTATACTCGCAACCTGAAGAGACAAATATTAAGGATATTAAAAAATTTCTATACACATTGGACTTGCCATCAATAGGAAACCAACAAAATGAAAAGCTAACAGCAGAAATAACACAAGAGATTAAAGATGTGATTAAGTCACTAAAAAATGGTAAATCACCAGGTAGTGAGGGATACCAGTCTGAGTTTTATAAACTGTTTATAGAAGAACTCACGCCACAGCTCCTAAAGTCATTTAATTGGACATTAAACAACAACAAAATACCTCCATCATGGAACAAAGCCATTATTTCAGTTATTTTAAAGCCAGGGAAAAATAGGGAACAATGCGGAAACTATAGGCCAATCTCTTTATTCGTTTACAGATAATTGTTGTATATATTTTATAATCCACATTTAATAAAGACATTCTTGACGGAATTGATAGAGGATGATCAAACTGGTTTCATAGAGGGATGCCAAACACATGATAATATCAGGAGAACAATACACATAATTAATCAAATACATAAAGAAAAGAAA
The DNA here is from genome assembly GCA_020510985.1 of Pholidichthys leucotaenia. NCBI lineage: Eukaryota > Metazoa > Chordata > Actinopteri > Cichliformes > Pholidichthyidae > Pholidichthys > Pholidichthys leucotaenia. Next base: position 121,613,763 of record CM035846.1, read on the forward strand.
AGCGCAGTAATAATGAGTTTAGACGCAGAAAAAGCATTTGATAGGGTTAATTGGATGTTCCTATATAATGTGCTGGAACGCTTTGGATTTAACGAAAAGTCAGTGGAATGCATAAAGACACTGTATCAAAAACCTGTGGCAAGAATCAAGATAAATGGTAGCTTAACAGACAAAGTAAATATACAAAGATCAACTAGGCAGGGATGCTGCCTATCGCCCACTTTGTTTGCTCTGTTCATAGAGCCACTGGCTCAAGTGATGCGACAAAATAAGAAATTAAAAGGTGTAACAATAAAGGGAGCGGAACACAACATTGGGCTATTTGCAGACGATATTATAGTTTACCTTGAACAACCAGATGAATCAATAATGGAAATGATGAACTTGATGGAAAATTTTGGAAAATTATCAGGATACAAGATAAACATAACAAAAACACAAATACTGACATTCCACTATAACCCTTTAAACCAGATAACTGATAAGATCAAACTAAACTGGAAACAAAAAGAAATAAAATACGTTGAAGTGAACATACCTAAAGATTTAAGCAAAATCTATAAAGCAAACTATGATAGGTTAGAACAAGAAATAAAAAAAGATATTGATAGATGGTCAATCTTAAATATGGATCTGAATTCAAAAATTAAGACAGTCAAAATCAGCATACAACCTAGACTGCTTTACCTCTTCCAAGCTCTACCAACAGAGATTCCTGGTGCCCAGTTCTCAAAGTGGGACAGGATGATATCGAGATTTGTTTGGGGAGGTAAAAAGCCAAAAGTGAAATACAAAACTCTCCAATTACCAAAAGAGAAAGGAGGCATGGGTCTACTGAGTCTAAAGGAATATTACTACTCAGCACAAATAAGAAAAAATAAGATAAGATAAGCCTTTATTAGTCCCACAATGGGGAAATTCCAGGATTGCAACAGCATAGGGATAGCAACACTCAGAGCAACAATCAGAAGGCAAGAAAAAACAACATCTAGTAAACATATGTCCATATTACTATAAATGTATATATATAGACACACAGTGCAGAGCATTATGGCTGGTGAATGTGCAGCAGAAAGTCTAAGCTCTCTCTCCGCGGATGCAGCGGGCCAGCTGGAAGTCTTTGGGCATGATGGTGACCCCCTTAGCGAAGAAGAGACCACCAGGTGGGTCTCGCTGGTCTCCTGCAGAGCCATGACGGCGAAACTCAGGAAACGCAGGACGGTCTTGAAGTCCTGAGCGATCTCCCTCACCAGGCGCTGGACGGGCAGCTTACGGATGAGCAGCTCCGTGGATTTCTGGTAGCGACGGATCTCTCTCAGAGCCACGGACCTGTGACGGCGAGGCCTCTTCACTCTGCCGGTGGCCGGAGCGCCTCTCCGAGCAGCCCTGGTGGCTAGCTGTCTCCTGGGGGGCTTCTTCCTCCAGTAGATTTTACGGGCGGTCTGCTTGGTTCTTGCCATCGCTCTTTATTATTCTGTCTTATATTTCTTTCACGCCGCCTAAACTCCAGCCCGGCACCCGCTTCGTTTTCGCTACAGCTCCCGGTATGTCGAGTTTCCCATTAGCACCGGGCGGCGGCCAAGTGCTAGCTAGCACTAGCTCCTCCCCGCTGTAACGTCTCCCGCTGCAAACCGTGGCTCCGTCCGCCGACCCGGGAGACCCCCGGGGCGATCCGTGCGTCCGTGATATATATACAGAGTGAAAGGTGTAGAAAGAAGAAGGAAGATAAAAAAAAAAAAAAAAAAAAAGGCTGTTGCAACAGGCAGCCGACTCGTGTGGCGCCGCCGGTCCGGCGGAACCGGAACCGGAAAAAAATAATATAGACTTAAAATCCTAACCAGCTGTCACTGAAGAGCTCTCACCTCTGGGAGCAAGGTTGAGCATGGCCCCAGCCCGCACTGAAATTTCCTCCTGAGATGCAGCTGTGAAGTCATACTCCGCTCGGGCCACGACATGGTCATCCTCTCCGCTGGCCCAGTTGGTGCCAGTTTCTTCGGAGACGGAGCTGGAGCTCAGCTTCCAGATAAGATAGGGTACACCCAGGACTACAGCAAAAAACAGTAAGATCGGCCAGGACTTAACTGGCTGCTCCTCCACTCCTTTGGAACCATCTGGAGCAACACTCTCACTTGTGTTTCCCCACAAGGCTTCAACCTCAGGGTCTAACCGCCGCCCGAGTAGTCTCTGCAGCCATTGGTAAAGGTACCTCAATGTGCGCACCAGAGCAAACGTTGACAAAACTCTGCTGAGTTGCACACGCAGCCGTGTCATGTGGTTGACTACATCCAGCACGGCACGGAAACCATTGTGCAGTGCTGAAAAAGTGGCGTCCATCATCATGCTAACTGAAGCGAAAGTCTGCACAATGCTCTCAATGGACTGGAAGGCGCTGCGGCTGCTTTCTTCGGCTTGCTGCACAAACCTGCTGGGGGCAACATCATCCACCGGAGGAAAGTGTCTATACCCTCCAAGACCATAGCCACCGCCATAGCTACCACCATAGGTGTAGGGGTTGTAGCCGCCATAGATGGAGCTCCTATAGGTGCCATAAGATGGGGCAAAGGAGGTGTAGGATGGATGGTAGGACTGTTGGATGGGGCGAGGTGGTACTGGGGGAGCCACCCTGGTCAGGACAGGAGGACCAGCAAGGCCAGCAGGGTTGGAGGGGCCCGCAGCAGGTCCCAAGTCAGCTGCTCTGTAGTTCACAGGAGCACTCATGGAGCCAGGAATCCGCCTCTCCCAAGGCTTTGTCGGAGGCTGTGAATCCATTACCAATTATTTATCCACGAAACAAACGCTAACCACAGGCCTAACCTGGACCTCGTCCCCAACTGAACTGCTGGTGCCTTCGGCTTGAGGGACTCCCAGTACAAAGCATAATAGGAGATAAGGATGCATATAAGCAAATCAAACAAATGGACCCAGTCACTAAATTTACTTTGAAACTGTGGTATAAAATAGTACAAAAGTATAATATAAAGGAGGACATAAAACTATTGAAATGGCTAGCATTTGACAGTCAGTTTGAACCGGCAAAGCAAGATAGGGGATACAGAAATCTGGTGAACAAGGGAATCACAGCATGGGGCAATATGGGAAAAAAAGATTTTGTGTGTTTTGTAAACATGAGAAGAAAATTTAAACTAGAAAAATCTGAATTCTTCAGATATCTGCAGATGAGAGATTATTATACGAGGAAGATTAGGCATAACCCCCACACAGATAACACGGGGAGAACATGCAAACTCCCCGACCAACAGTGAGCTGTGTGGCGTTTGCATGTTCTCCCCGTGTTGCGCGGGTTTACTCCGGGATTTCTCCGGTTTCCTCCCGCATACCAAAAAAACATGTAGGTTTAGGGCGCTCGCGCACGCAGCGACCAGCAGCCGGTGGCTTGTCACCAAACTGCAAACCAAATCTACCTACGGGTACAAATAAGTAACAAAACAAAACAAAAAAAAAAAAAACAAAAAAAAACAGATGTGAGCGAGATTATACAATTCATTTTAAGCTCGTATGCAGGAAATAAAATAAGAATTATTTCAAAGCTATATCAGAAACTTGCGGCAAACAAACATTCAAGTAACTATATAAAGGAGAAATGGGAGAAAGAGCTAAATTTAAACATAACAGAAGAAAACTGGCAAGAAATATGGAAAATACAACACACATCAACAAGTTCAAGGACATGGAGGGAATTTGGATGGAAAAACCTGATTCGCTATTTCATTACACCACAGATCCAAAGAAAATATACAAATACCCAATCTATATGCTGGAGGGGCTGTGGGGCTCAAAATGCAGACCACTCGCATATGTTTTGGAAATGCTGCAAAATCTCATCATTCTGGAAATCTATACATGTGACAATACAGAGGATATTAGGATATAATATACCAATGAACTGTAACTTGATGTATTTATGTGATCTTAAAAGAGACAATGTAATACAGGCTGAGGACAGATATTTAGTTAAAATCTTCCTGATTGCATGAAAAAAAAACAATCACAAGAAAATGGCGATCAGAAGTTCTTTCTGACCAAGAGCAATGGACAGACATTGTTGAAGATATACATTTAATGGAAAAACTAACATATCGACAAAGAATGCAAGAAGGACAATATGAAAAAAAATGGTGACACACTACAAAGTGCAACGAGACTAGAAATTGAAAGAATAACCAAAGACAATGGAAAAACCAGAAGAATTAAGAGATGGAAACTAAAAACTTGATGCTCCAACATTTGCCCCCCCCCCCCACTTTTTTTTTTTTTCTTCCTCTAGCTCCTTTTTTTAATTATAGAGACTGTGATCTGAATGTAATATGTATGATGAAAAATGAATAAAAATCAAAGTTACAAAAAACAAACTAACAGCTGATTTATATCTGTAGATGGCAGCGATGGGTAATTCTCATTTTCAGACATTTTTTTGTCTGCTTTTTTTTTTTTTTTGCTGTTCTGCTCTGGCTCAGGAAATATTTAACTTATTGATGTTCTTTTTATTCATATGATTTAGAAGAAAAACCTGAAATTCATGAGACTCAAGTCTAAAAAAACTACAACACTGCAAAATTATGAGGGGAAAAAGATGCCTGTAAAATTTTTTTAAAAAGATGGTCTTTTTTATGTGATTATCTACACTGCAGAATTTACAGGAAATGTACAGTTGTGTAAAAAAGTGTTTGCCCCTGTGTGATTTCTCATTTTTTTGTGTTTGATGATCTGAAACATTTAAGTGTGACAAACAAATTTAAATAATAGACAAAGATAACACAAGTAAACACAAAATGCAGTTTTTAAATGAAGGTGTTTATTATTAAGGGTAAAAAAAAAAAATCCAAACCTACATGGCCCTATGTGGAAAAAGTGATTGTCCCCCTGTTAAAACATAAACTAACTGGTTTATCACATCTTTGGAAAGCTGAGTTCAATTTCTCGAGCCACACCCAGGCTTGATTACTACCACACCTGTTCTCATTCAAGAAATCACTTAAATAGGACCTGCCTGACAAAGTGAAGTAGACCAAAAGATCTTCAAAAGCTAGACATCATGCTGTGGTCCAAAGAAATTCAGGAACAAATGAGAAACAAAGTAATTGAGATCCACGAGTCTGGAAAAGGTAATAAGCCATTTCTAAAGCTTGGGGACTCCAGTGAACCACAGTGAGAGCCATTATCCACAAATGGCGAAAACATGGAACAGTGGTGAACCTTCCCAAGAGTGACCAGCCCACCAAAATTATCCCAAGAGCGCAGAGACGACTCATCCAAGAGGTCACAAAAGACCCCACAACAACATCCAAAGAACTGCAGGCCTCATGTGCCTCAGTTAAGGTCAGTGTTCATGACTCCACCATTAGAAAGAGACTGGGCAAAAATGGCCTGCATGGCAGAGTTCCAAGACAAAAACCACTGCTGAGCAAAAAGAACATAAAGGCTTGTCTCAGTTTTGCCAGAGAACATCTTGATGATCCACAAGACTTTTGGGAAAATACTCTGTGGACTGACGAGACAAAAGTTGAACTTTTTGGAAGGTGTGTGTCCCATTACGTCTGGCGTAAAAGTAACACAGCATTTCAGAAAAGGCGCATCATACCAACAGTAAAATATATGGTGGTGGTAGTGTGATGGTCTAGGGCTGTTTTGCTGCTTCAGGACCTGGAAGACTTGCTGTGGTAAAATGAACCATGAATTCTGCTGTCTACCAAAAAATCCTGAAGCTTTATTTATTTATTTAAATAGCGCCATATCACAACAAAAATCATCTCATAGCACTACCAAATGCAAGGAAAACCCCACAATTGCAGAAAAACCCAGTAATCAGATGATCCCCTGTGAGCAAGCACTTGGCGACGGTGGAGAGGAAAAACTCTCATTTAACAGGAAGAAACTTCTAGCAGAACCAGGCTCAGGGAGGGGCAGTCATCTGCTGCGGCTGGCTGGGGGTGGGGGAATAGAGAGGATGAAGAGAACAGACATAAAGAACAGGAACAGTGAGAAGCCAATTACATTATTGGAGGTCACCCGGCAGTCTGAATCTATTAACAGCAAAACAAAAGGGGGGTTAAGAGACACAAGATCCCTCCCTGATCGTAAGCTATATGGAAAAGGAAGGATTTTACCCTGTTCTTAAAAACAGAGGTCGAGTCTGACTCCCGGACCCAGAGTGTTAACTGGTTCCACAGAAAAGGAGCTTGATAGCAGAAGGCTCTGCCTTCCATTGTACTTTTGGAGATTCTGGGTATTACAGGTAATCCAGCATTTTGGGAGCATAGTGCTCTGTTAGGATGATAGGGTAATATCAGATCTTTTATATATAAGGGGCCCTGATTATTAAGAGCTTTGTAAGTGAGAAGGATTTTAAACTTAATTCTAAACACTATGGGAAGCCAATGAAGGGAGGCCAGAACCGGAGAGATATGATCTCTCTTTCTAGAACCAGTTAAAACTCTTGCAGCAGCATTTTGGATCAACTGAAGACTTTTTAAAGATATTTTAGGACAACCTGATAATAACGAGTTACAATAATCTAATCTCGAGCTGACAAAGGCGTGGATCAGTTTCTCAGCATCATTCAGAGACAAGATGCTCCTAATCTTGGCAATATTGCACAGATGATACAAGGCAGTCTTAGAAACAAATTTAATATGTGAATTAAAGAACAGATCTTGATCAAAAATAACTCCAAGGTTCCTCACAGAACTATTCAGTGAGAGTAGCGGCATCCAAATTAAGAGTTTGATTTGGAAAGGAATTTCTAAGGTTTTTTGGACCAACAAGAATGACTTCAGTCTTATCTGGGTTTAATAGCAGAAAATTACAAGTCATCCAGGCTTTGATTTCCTTAAGACAGGCATCTAACTTGGCTGATTGATTACAATCATCGGGCTTCATTGTCAGGTATAATTGTGTGTCGTCTGCGTAACAATGAAAATGTATACAGTGCTTTCTAATGATATTGCCTCACGGAAGCATATATAAACTAAAAAGATTAGGGCCTAACACAGATCCCTGTGGAACTCCGTGACTGAGCTTAGAGTTGGTTCAGGTTCAGGTTCAGGTTACTTTATTTGTACCCGTAGGTAGATTTGTTTTGCAGTTGGTGACATCCATATTTACAAGCCACTAATTACATTCAACATAGACACAAACACAGGCACACATCTTACAAAATAGGTAAATATAAAATATGTACAATATAATTTTTATAGCTTGTTGTTGGAAGAAAACTCATCATTGATGTGAACAGACTGAAGTCTATCGGACAAATAAGATCTAAACCACTGCAGCGAAGTTCCATTTAGTCCAACATAGTGTTCTAATCTATCAAGTAGAATGTCATGATCAATAGTATCAAAGGCTGCACTAAGATCCAAAAGGACAAGTACAGAAACAAGTCCACTATCAGATGCGATGAGGAGGTCATTAGTGATCTTCACTAAGGCTGTTTCAGTGCTGTGATGAACTCTGAACCCAGATTGAAACTCTTCAAATAAACCATTTCCCTGCAAGTGGTCAAACAGTTGAGCAGCAACAACTCTTTCTAAGATTTTTGAAATGAAAGGCAGATTAGAGATTGGTCGATAGTTAGCCAAAACTCCTGGATCGAGCGTTGGCTTTTTGAGTAAGGGTTTAATTACAGCAATTTTAAAAGCCTGCAGTACATAACCCAAAGTTAAAGAAGAATTAATTATATGAAGAATACGGATACCAGTAATTGGGAAGACTATTTTAAATAACCTGGTAGGAATAGGGTCTAAAAGACCAGATGAAGGCTTAGATGAGATTATTTTATCTAACTCTAAAAGGTCAATTGGAGTAAACTTATCTAAACAAATATTAATTGAAGGAGTTGTAGTTGTTAATGTACTTAAGTTAACGGTGGGAAGAATCTGACTGATTTTATCTCTAATAGATAAAATTTTATGATTGAAAAAATTCAAAAAGTCCTGACTAGAAAGCTCAAGGGGGATGCGAGGATTGACCGAGTCCTGACTGTTTGTCAGCCTGGCTATAGTGTTGAAAAGAAACCTGGGATTATTCTTATTCTCTTCCATTAATGCAGAGTAATAACTTGTTCTAGCTTTTCTAAGAGATTTTTTATAAATTAAGAGAAGGAGAATGTCTGGCCATCTGTTCGTGACCTCAAGCTGAAGCACTCTTGGGTTCTGCAGCAGGACGATGATCCAAAACACACCAGCAAGTCCACCTCTGAATGGCTTAAGAAAAACAACAAAAAGACTTTGGAGTGGCCTAGTCAAAGTCCTGACCTGAATCCGATTGAGATGCTGTGGCATGACCTTAAAAAGGTGGTTCATGCTCAAAAACCCTCCAATGTGGCTGAATTACAACAATTCTGCAAAGATGAGTGGGCCAAAATTCCTCCATAGCGCTGTAAAAGACTCATTGCCAGTTATCACAAATGCTTGATTGCAGTTGTTGGTGCTAAGGGTGGCCCAAGCAGTTAGTGGGTTTAGGGGGCAATCACTTTTTCACACAGGGCCATGTAGGTTTGGATTTTTTCCCCCCTTTATAATAAACACCTTCATTTGAAAATTGCATTTTGTGTTTACTTGTGTTACCTTTGTCTAATATTGAAAGTTGTTTGATGATCTGAAAAATTTAAGTGTGACAAACGTACAAAAAATGAAAAATCAGGAAGGGGGCTAACACTTTTTCACACCACTGTATATCATGATATAAGATGACATATCGTAATGAAATTTTTGTCATCAGCTGAAAGAAGAAGATTTTAGCTGTGTTATAGCAGTTAAATGAAAAGCAGGCTAAGGTCAAATTCTTTTTTGGCATCATTTTTCAGAGCCCCACCTCGGTGTGTGAATCTATGTCCAGTAGTGTCTGTGTACAGTTCTTAACGGGCTCAATTCAGCAGAGAGGAAGGAGGCTCCACCCTGCGAGGCTGTTCACTAAGGGCACGCTCTCACTGGTGCCATTTGCCTTGTTCTTGTTCGGGGCAAAGTGAAATGGTTCTCTGTCTCTGTGTGTTCCAAGCAGGCAGAGCACAGGTTCGAAACAGTAACCCTTTTCCAGACTTGTGGTTTGACTACAGGGTGTATGGATGGATAGTTGTAGCTGTCATTCAGCTGAGCAGCCTCTGTGCATTTTAAAAATTAAGTTAAAATTTGTAGTTAATAGGCTGTTTCGCTTCCAGACGTGTAGCGAACGGAAACAAAATCACCTCGCTGTTCAGCTCCATGCCAGGCCAAATCGGAGCAGGTCACAGCGGTGGTTACCTGTGAGTGTGGAGGAAGAAAAAGTGATGAGACCCAGCAATAGCCTCCTGGTGCTGTTCACCTTTTTATTTTCCCATCTTCCCAAGTCCATATCCATGTGCCTGTACTGATGTTTCATTCTGCAGAACAGTAAGAAGCGACCACACTGTCAGGTTCCACACTTCAGGGGTCAAACCTCGGTCAGTACAGAACTGACACTACATTGTGAGCACACCCTAAATGCAGTTTACAAGTTAATTATTTACAGATTTCAGCCCTTGAAAAAGAAATGCAATATAGTGGTACAATAAAACTTGGCTTGAGACAACAGTTATCTGGAGGTGCTTTTGGTCACCTCTGTTTATTTTTAATACTTGTCATTAGGTTGTGCGTTTTTTATCTTTACCAAGATTAAATAAAAGTGTTGTATCTGTTTTTGTTTTGTGATGACGCTAAAGCTGCAATAAACCCTTACAGCCATGCTGATGTCACAGACCTCCTTCCTAGGTTATAACAGAAATCGCAGCTTTTATTGGTGATAAGATGTCACCATAAAGTTGTTGTTTTTTTTTGTTTTTTTTTTTTACCATCTTTATTATTTTTACTGCTTTAATCTGTGGCGTTGTGTGTCCACAGGAGCCCGTGGGTGTGTGGCATCGCCTCCCTGGGCATAGACCATACTCAAATTCTAGGAGACACCATTGAAAAGATTGCCTGGCAGAAAGGAGGCATCTTCAAGGTCTGTCAGCCAAAAGTGGGAAATGTTGAATTTGTGCTGAGACACCGAACTTTCTATTTCTTAGAGCTACTTCTTGCTCTGTCTCTTCACTGTTTTTTTTTCCCACAATATTTTTTATTGAACCTTTTTTTACACACATAGCACAGACAGTCAAACACTAACACTAAAGTAATTTAAAAATTAAAAAAAAAACCAAAACACTAACAACAACAACAAAAAAAATGTACTAAAAACAACAACCATTAACAAAAGCAAATCAACAACAGTGCTCCTCTGTTTAGTCTAGGTAATCTATTACATAAGTATACATAATATACATTGACTAGTTTGGAATTTGCAAGGTCCACACATATCATTCACCTTCTTCTTCAGAAGTTATGTTTAATTTCTTTACATAATCAATGAAAGGTCTCCATATATTCTCAAACACATTTTCCTTTGATTTCAGTATGTATGTTATTCTTTCTAGTGGAAGGTTTGTTAACATCTGTCTTAACCACTGAGTCACATCTGGTCTACGAGTCTTTTTCCACAGTAGTGCAATACATTTTTTGGCATTAAGCAAACCGAGGTCTATGAATGCTCTTTCCCCTTCACTGTTTTTAATTTTTAATTTGACAGCCCGGGGTTCCTGCCTTCACCGTCAGGCAGCCTGAAGAAGCTATGACCGTGCTGAGAGACCGGGCCAGAGAGATCAGAGTGAGTGTTTTTCAGTCACATCATTAAGTGAATATGGAGCCTCCACCTCCTCAGTTTTATGACATGTTAATCTGCTTCTGTAGTGTCCTCTGTGGGTGTGTCCAGATCTGGACGCCTACCAGGCAGACTGTGGACCTTTGCGTCTGGGCCTGGCAGGTCAGCACCAGCACGCCAACGCCTCCTTGGCCCTCCAGCTGAGTCATAGCTGGCTGCAGAGGAGGTGCCTTCCAGGTGGGACAGATTTGTCTACAGATATTTTAACTTATAAAGGGCAACAATAGTTTTATGTATTTGAACATGCTTTTATGCATTCAGATACAAGAAAACTTCATTATGCCCATGTTGTGGTCATATTCAAAAGGATGTGAAATGCGAAAAGACAGTCTCCTAAACAACCCTTCTCTTTCAGCAGATGACTGTGTTTCCTCCAACTCTGAAAACACAGTCGGTCTTCAGGCGACTGCCTTCACACCCAGCCCCCTCATGGTGAAAGGTGAGTTCTCCCTGTGTCCTGTTAGGGCTGATTTATTGGTGCCATTCTTGCCCTTGCGAATGGTGTTGCGCAACAAAAAATGGCATCACATTCAGTGATACATGACATGCTTTTATCTTTTCAGTCGTTCATGTGCCTCTTGATCGTTGTAACATGAAACACAGCACAGCCAGCCCATTTAGCATTTGCGTGTGCACAGATTAATATTCATACAATTGCTGTCTGATATTTACAAATGTATTTTTGCAGATATTTTTTTTTTATATACTGAAAAGCAATTAATGGTCTTTTTTTTTAACCCCTCAGCCTCTAAAGGCTGTAGGGGTATTGTCATCACCCTGCTGGGTAGATGGGTGTTGGCATCAACACCTACCTTGTGAACATGATGACTAGCGAAAGAAATAATGTGAGCTTTTAGAAGAAGAAGCCAACTTTGTCATTCAATCCATACAGCCAATCATGTACAGGAGAGTAAAATTATGTTTCTCCTATCTACAATGTTAATCACATCTAGAATCCGAGGGGCCGCTGCCATGCAAGGCGCTGCCACAAATGACTTTTCCTTTCCCCATTCTGTTATGCTGCGCACCAAGCTAGAAGGCGGGAAGTAGCATTTTTATATGGTCTTTGGTATGACCCAACCGGGGCTTGAACCCACGACCTTCCAGCTGTGGGGTGGATGCTCTACCACTAGGTCACCACTCAAATTGATACCACGGGTGTATCTATGAAAGATGTGATGAGTTAAAATTTGGGTGACCTCTGACCTTTAGGTCAAATGTCAAACACATTTGTCTTGATCGAATGTTATTTTAGTTTGGTCACTCAAAATTCACTCAAATCATCTTCTTAACCACTCAATCCTTTTTGGGTTGCAGAGCACCGAGGGGAGGGGGGCCCGGGGGGGGGGGGGGGCAGCATCTTTCGGCAAGTGGCAGGGTACACTCTGGACAGATCACGACAGATCACAAGTCCATTGCAGGCCCTACACAGAAACAGACAATCATTCATTTTCACATTCATACCTGAGGACATTTTATCCCCAGTTGATGCCAGTTAACCTGCCATATGTGTCTTTGGACTGTGGGAGGAAACCGGAGTGCCCAGTGAAAACCCACGCAGACACAGGGAAAACATGCAAACCCCACACAGAAGGGTCATTGCTGGCCAGGGGTGAAATCGAACCCACAAACTTTTTGCTGTGCTGCCACACTGGGAACTACTGTCTCACCAAGCTGCTCTGGTCACTCAAAATAACAGATATGATCATTGTTGCTTATGGTGAAAACTGCAGCCAGTCCAAAGTGCTCCAAACACAACTATAAAAACATGTGGTGCTCAATGCTGTAATTTTGACATCACAGTTTGAGTGCAACTACCAGTTCAGTGACTATAAAAAGATCTTTACGGATTCACTCAAGTCAGCATTCAGTCATGTGTGTGTGTGTGTGTGTGTGTGTGTGTGTGTGTGTGTGTTCTCAGGACTGGCAGATACAGAGTGGCCTGGGAGGAGTCAGACCCTGAAACATGGCACGGTCACCTACTTCCTGGATGGTGCTCACACCAGGCGCAGTATGCAGGCCTGTGTCAATTGGTTCAGAGAGACTGCAGCTCAGCACGAGAGGAAGGCAAGGTAGCGTTGCTTCCTAAAGCCTCAGTCTCACAGAATGGATACGGATTGGTGTACACGAAATCAGGGAAATGTTTAAAACTTTTGCTGTGCACAGTTGCCTGTACAGTGGCGTGACTGGAGACAAAGTTAGACTGACATGCTTTGTCTTCACCTAATTATTGAGACATGAGCCAAGGTGAGGCGACGTGAAACTATGACGCCCCTCTCACCAAGCAATACAGTACAGTAATAATCATCAAATAAGAAATACCCCCAAAAAGGAAACTTTTAATCACCTTGTCCCATAAAAGAAAAAACTCTGAGCGTTTGCCTTAAGACAGGGGTGTCCAATAATGTGCCATGGAGGGCCAAGATCCTGCAGGTTTTCTCACTTATCAGCAATCAGTGGGGAGAAATTCAGTGGAATCTGCTATTGAAGACACTCGTTGGACGTAAAGCTTGTAGGGTCTTGGCCTTCCGTGGCACATGATTGGACACCCCTGCCTTAAGATAAATAAGACCCCCCTTCCCCCCAGGGTCATCTGAGGGCCGGTCTGTCAATACAACTTTTATTTCCGAAAGATGGATTTGTTTTTGTGGAGACAATGTCCAAAACAAAGAGAAATGTATGTTTTTAAATTGTACAAAATTCCTTAGTACACAGGCTATGAAAAAGATTTACAGGTGGAGCTACAATCCTTCTGTGTCAGGAGACTCGGCTGTATATGTCCATGGTTCAATCCCATTCTGTACCTGAGGCAGTGTTGAAATACAACCCAAACCCAGATTTGTGAATTCAGTCAGGACCTGTCAGCTTTTTGTTTTTAACTTTCTGTTGACTTTTTATGGCTAAATCAAAGACAAAATCATATTTTCACCAGCATCTCCTCAATTTCTATACTCAGCACAGAGACATAGCAGCTCACATTAACCTAATGTTTTGTCATTTAAATTTCCTTCATGCAGACATCATGAACTTGAACCTAAAGTGTACGGGGTTTATTTATCCCCTATGGGTGAAGACCAAAGAGGATTATGTGATGGGGCAGTCCGTCCCATTTTTGTGAAATGAACTCCTCCTACAGTTTTGTTCCTATCATTTTTTTTTTCCACAATATCTTTATTGAACCTTTTTTTTTTTTTTTTAACAAACATGATACAAACAATCAAACACTAACACTAAAGTACTACAAAAAAAAAAAAAAATGCACTAAAAACACCAACAACCACCAACAAAATCAAGTCTTCAACAATGCTCCTCTGTTTAGTCTAGACAATCCAATACATAAGTATACATATTATGTTCACCAGTTTGGAATTTACAAGGTCCACACACATCATTCACCTTCTTCTTCAAGAGTTATGTTTAAATTTTTTACATAATCAATAAAAGGTCTCCATATATTCTCAAACACAATTTCCTTTGATTTTAGTATATATGTTATTCTTTCTAATGGAAGGTTTGTTAACATCTGTCTTAACCACTGAGTCACATCTGGTCTATGAGTCTTTTTCCATAATAGTGCAATACATTTTTTGGCATTAAGCAAACTGAGGTCTATGAATGTTCTTTCACTTTTATTAAAATTATGCTTTTCTGGGTACAGACCCAACAAAAACAGTTTAGGATTCAATATGATTTGTTTTGAGATTATTTTTTCAATTGTTACCCTCACCTCTTCCCAAAACATTCTTATTAATCTACATTCCCATAAACAATGAAATAGGGTTCCTTTACTTTCCATGCATTTTGTGCATGTATCTGGTATATTTTTGTTATATCTATTTAACTCCTCCGGTGTAACATACATCCGCATTAACCATTTGAAATGTATCAATTTAAGGCGTACATTTATTGATTTGGTTTGAGCTTCTGTACAAGCCAATTCCCATTGTTCCTCTGAAATTTCAATTTGCAGATCTTCTTTCCAGTAGTTTAATCTTTTCAGTGAATTTTCACTTGAAGATAGTGTCAGTGAGTTATAAAACTCTGAAATAATACCCTTTCTTTTACTATCTTTCATCATCATTTTTTCCAAGGATGAATAAATAGGTCGAGTGAGAGCTTTATTTTGATTTGATCGAATAAAGTTTCTAAGTTGAAGATATTTAAAAAAATGTGTTCTATTGAGATTAAATTTGATCCTCAGCTCTTCAAAAGACATTATGTTGTCTGCACATGGCAAATATAAATCCTGAATCTTTTGTATCCCTTTTAAATTCCATACTTTAAATACAGCGTCCGCTCTCCCTGGTTTAAAATATTGATTACCCCATATTGGACTAAATTGTGACAATAACTGTGGTTCTTTTAAATAGTTTTTAGCTTCACACCATATTTTGATCATATGCTTTACAAATGGATTTTTAACTTGTTTTTGTAATTTTTTTGCCGAATCTGAGTATATGAATATGGGAAGAGGTAAAGGTAAATTGTATGATTCCATTTCAGTCCAGTGAGGGAGATCATTTGATGAAAAATAATATGTCATAGACCTCAGTTGTGCCGACCAATAATACAACATAAAATTTGGACATTTTAGACCTCCACGATCAAATGGTAAATATAATAAAGACAAACGTAATCTAGCCCTCCTGTTGTTCCATATAAATTCCACTAACTTTTTTTTTATTCTTGAGAATAGATCTAAAGGTGGTGATAAGGGAATGTATTGAAATAAATAAAGTATTTTAGGTAAAATATTACTTTTAAGTATATTGATTCTCCCGATCATCGACACTGGTAGTGACATCCATCTCTGAGTTAACTCATTGATATCTGACATTAAGGCTTCATAGTTGACACTGGCGACTGATTCTAGCTTAGGCATAATTTGGATTCCTAAATATTTAAACTGATTTACAACATTGAATTGATTTACCTCAGGGGCTGGGTAATTTCTCTGGGTCTCATTTAGCATTAATATTGAAGATTTAGTTTTATTTATTTTATATCCTGATATTTCCCCAAAATTCTTTATTAAATTCAACAAGGTTGGAATTGATTTTTTTAGATTCGACATAAACAAAATTATGTCATCGGCGTACAGGGAGATTTTATGTTCTGTTGGTCCAACTTTAATTCCATATATTTGTGAATGTAAACGTATCGCTATCGCTAAAGGTTCAATTGCCATAGTAAACAGTAAAGGTGAAAGTGGACAGCCTTGTCGACATCCTCTATTGATTTTTATTGGTTTTGAAATATTGTTATTTGTTAGGATTTCTGCTGTAGCATTATTGTATATTATTTGAACCCATTTTATGAAATTATTTCCAAGTCCAAACCTTTGTAGGACTTCAAAAAGAAAGGGCCATTCAACTCTATCAAAGGCCTTTTCGGCGTCCAATGATAGGAGAGCTGTATCCGGTGCTTCTTTATTAAAATAAATAATATTAAATAGTCTTCTTACATTATGGAAGCCTTGTCTACCCTTTATAAAGCCATTCTGATCTCGATTAATAATATTTGGTAAAATTTCTTGTATTCGTCTTGCTAAAATTTTACAGATTATCTTAAGGTCGGCGTTTAATAGGCTTATTGGTCTCATATTTTCACATTTATTAGAGGGCTTACCTGGTTTTGGCAGCAGTATAATTAAGGCATTATTTATGTATGATGGTAAATTATTATTTTGAAATGCTTCTAAAACCATTTCCAAAAAAGGTTTTATTAATTTATTCTTAAATTTTTTATAAAGGTCAACTGGAAGACCATCTGGTCCTGCACTTTTTCCTGATTTCATATTATCAATGGCTAGCCCAACTTCTTCTTGACTAATTTTAGAATCCAATATCTCCCTGTTTTCATTTGGAATACACGGTATAGATAGTTCGTTCAAAAACCCATTTAGTTTTGTTAAATCAGGTTCATTTTTGGTATCATATAATTTTTCATAGTAATCTCTAAAGGCTCTATTAATTTCTAAAGGATCTATAACTACCTGTCCGTTACTTATAATACTGGTAATTGGTGTTTTAATTTCCAATTGTTTAATCTGCCATGCTAATAATTTTCCCGATTTTTCACCTTGTTCATAAAAAGATTGTTTCAATCTTAGAAGACTCGAGGCAGCTCTATTCGCTGATTTTTTGTCGTATTCAGCTCTCAAAATCAGTAATTCATTCTCCAACCTTGGGTCACTTCCTGCATACACTTTTTCCTGAAGATTTTTTATTTTATGTTCCAATTTAGCTCTCTCCTCTCGAGTCTTCTTAGATTTTGATCCTGTATAACTAATAATATGTCCCCTAATAAAAGCTTTGAAAGCCTCCCACTTTACACCTGCTGATGTTTGTGTAGTATTGATGTCAAAGAACTCGTCTATCTGTTTTTCTATATACTTGACAAATTCCTCATCCTGAAGCCATTTATGCTGAAATTGCCATCTACCTGATTCCTTTGTCAATTTTTTATCTACATATATTAGACAACAGGGTGCATGATCAGAGATCACGATGTTATCATAAAAGCAGTTTTGAATCTTGGACCTTAATTCTGTGGAAATCAAAAAATAATCAATACGTGAGAATGTCTTGTAGGTACTGGAATAACAAGAATAGGCTTTAACTTGTGGTTTCATTTCTCTCCATATATCTAACAATCTCAATTCTTTCATAAAATGATTAATAGTCATCCTACATCCAATGTGCGTACAATCCAGTCCTGTTGATCTATCCACACCTGGATTCAATGTACAATTAAAATCCCCTGCTATTATATGTTGCCCTGTAAGTGATGATAAGATGAGAAATAAATTAGCAAAGAACTTCTGATCATCTATATTGGGACCATATAAGTTCACAAGATTTATATTTTCTAATAGCAAAGAACCTTGAATGATTACATATCTTCCAAATTTGTCTCCAATTACATTTTTCACTTGAAAAGGAACTGATTTATGTATGAGAGTCATAACTCCCCTGGCTCGGGATGAAAATGAAGAGGTGAATACACTTCCCTGCCATCTACTCCTAATTCTTTTAACATCCTCCTCTATCAGATGAGTTTCTTGTAAAAACACAATTCTTGAACCCATGTCCTTTATTTTATTCATAACTTGTTTAAGTTTTTTTAAATTTTGTAGACCTCTGCAATTCCATGAAGTTAAATTAAGGTTAACACTTTGGTCCATGATCAATAGAGAGTTTGGGATTACCTTGCAGTGTAAACATGCTCATACAGAGAAGCAAAAACATGAGTGGTTGAACATTCATCCTACAAACTACACACAAACAAATTTCCCCTTCCCACACTTGTGGCAAACCCCCCAAAATCAAAAGAAAAATTCTGTCTCCCGATATAGCCATCGACCGTTCCACACCCACGGGGAACAGCCTAAGCCACTCCTTCTTCATCCTCCCAATCACCCTAACTCTACTGCTTTTAATGACGTAACATTAACTCTCCTCTGTAGTTTTCCAACTTAACTCCAAAATTTTTAACAACTTTGTACATCATAGTTTTTTTTTTTTTGTGTTTGTTTTGTTTTTGTTTTGTTTTTTTAATATATAATACAATCTATATTTTGTAAACTTACTATTTACTTCAAGTCAGTCAGATGCCTGTGCAAATGCTTAATTATTCTACCTTATATTTTGTTCATGCTTAGCTCCCACCAGTCTCTTCTTCTTCTTTGATCTTCTTGATGAACTCCTGCGCCTCCTCTGGGGTCTTGAAGATGTGGGTTCTGCCCTCATACGTGGTCAGCAGTCTCGCAGGATAGATTACACCATGACGAATCCCAAGGTTGCGCAGCTCCTTACGTACGGGATCAAACTGCTTCCTCAATTGCTGGATTCCTGTGGCCAAATCTGGGTAGAACCGCACCTGCTGGTCCTGGTGTTTAATCTCTCCTTTAGCACGTGCAGCGTTGAAGATCTTCATCCTGTCTCTGTTGCTAAGAAACTTCATAATTAAGGTCCTCGGCGGTCCCTTATCTCTCCGTGGGCCAATACGATGTGCTTTTTCCAGAACCACTGCTGATTGCAACTCCTCGCTGCCCAGCACCTCCGGAATCCACTTTTCCAGAAAGGAACATACGTCCCGACCTTCTGATTCCTCTGGAAGACCCACCAGCCTCAAATTATTCTGTCTCGACCGAGATTCCAAATCCAAAATATTATCTTCCAGAGATTTATTTTTTTTTTCCAAAGTGCGCACCTTTAATTGAAGACGGGTGACGTCATCTTCAGCACTAGCGAGACGGAGCTCCATCTGCGCCGTTCGTTCTACACAGTCACCCAATTCCTTTCTTATTCCTTCCAGCGCTGTCATAATCCCATCAAATCTAGAGGAAAAGTCCGCTCTCATTGAACTCATGGCAGCCATCAGCGCATCTGCGCCATTCCCCGCAGAAATCGCACCGCCGCCAGCCTCCTCCGCCATATATGGAGCCTTGTTTGCTGCGTCACAGACCTGAAAGTCCGTTAATTTGGACTGTTTCGGCGGCTCGCTTTTTCCTTTTCCTGGTTTTCCAGCCTTAGGCTTCGCCGACATATCCTCGCCCAAATGCTGGGATACGTTCTGTCCCAAATGAGAGAGTTATTTGCCGATTTTTTTTCTCCAGGAGCAGAGCAGAGCGAGACACGTCCGTCCTACGTGGCAGCCATAACCGGAAGTCTCGTTCCTATCATTTTGAAACTTGGTTCAAGGGTTTGATATAGACTGATGCACATATTGATATTTGACTCTGATCAGATGACATTGAGGTCAAGGTCAGATTCTCCCTAAATCTTGTAAATGCACTAACCACTGAAAGAAATGATATAGGCTTTTCACATCGATACAGTAGTTGTACCTAAGACACATCTTGGACAACTTACACCCTAACCTGACTATGGATTTGGGATCAAAAGGTCAAAATTAACATTCCATTTGCACTATTACTATAAAATGAGTAAAGCTAGGACCACCAAACCTGGTACACAGGTTCCTCTTGGGATCCTGACCTCTGACTATGGGTCTGGGGTCAAAAGGTTAAGGTTAACATTCCCTATGCCTTATCATATAGAGCTTATAGTCACAAAACGACGAGGATGTTGTGCTGGAGTGAAGCAATGCACAAGGAAAGCAAGGTACAGACCCATCCTTCCATCCGTTTTCATAGGAAATGTGAGATCGCTGCTTAACAAGACGGATGAACTGGTGGCTATGTCCCGGAATGAAAGTAACTTCAGAGAGATTAGCATTATGTTTACTGAAACGTGGCTAACAGACGAGACCAACGAGAGTTGGACTCCACCAGGGCTGCCCTTTGTCACCGATCCTGTTCATTATTTTTATGGACAGGATTTCTAGGCGCAGCCAGGGAACGGAGGGTGTCATGCTTGGTGACCACAGGATCTCATCTCTGTTGTTTGCAGATGATGTTGTGCTGCTGGCTTCATCCAGCAATGACCTACAGATCTTACTGGGATGGTTTGCTGCTGAGTGTGAAGCAGCTGAGATGAGAATCAGTACCTCCAAGTCTGAGTCCATGGTCCTCAGCCGAAAAAAGGTGGATTGTCCTCTCCGGGTTGGGGACAAGCTCCTGCCCCAAGTGGAGGAGTTTAAGTATCTTGGGGTCTTATTCATGAGTGAGGGGAGAATGGAGCGAGAGATTGACAGACGGATCGGAGCAGCATCTGCAGTGATGCAGACGTTGTACCGTTCTGTTGTGGTGAAGAGGGAACTAAGCTCTAAGGCAAAGCTGTCAATTTACCAGTCAATCTATGTTCCTGCCCTCACCTATGGTCATGAGCTTTGGGTAATGACCGAAAGAACGAGATTGCGGATACAAGTGGCTGAAATGAGCTTTCTTCATAGGATTGCTGGACTCACCCTCAGAGAGAGGGTGAGGAGCTCAGTCACCCGGGAGAGGCTCAGAGTAGAACCGCTGCACAATGAAAGGAGCCAGTTGAGGTGGTATGGGCATCTGATCAGGATGCCTCGTGGACGCCTCCCACTTTGAGGTGTTTTGGGCACGTCCCTCTGGGAGGAGACCCCGGGGCAGGAGAGACTCGCTGGAGAGACTGTGTCTCTCAGCTGGTCTGGGAACGCCTTGGTATCCTCTCTGAAAAGCTGGAGCAGGTGGCTGGGGAGAGGGAAGCCTGGGCATCTCTGCTTGAACTGCTGTCTCCGTGACCCAGACCTCCGGAAAAGCAGTAGAAGATGGATGGATGAGCTAACAGAACTAGCAACAGATGCTAGCATCGGTCTAGAGGGCTTTCACGTAATACGGGCAGATCGGACATTAGATAGCAGGAAGAGCAGAGGCGGGGACTGATAATGTTTGTGACCAACAGATGGTGTAATCCTGGGCACATCACAATTAAAGAACAACACTGCAGCAAGGACATTGAGTTGCTAGCTGTTAGCATGCGACCGGCATACCTCCCCAGAGAATTCACACGTCGTCGGCATTGTTATCTGTGTACCCCCCTCTGCGAGCGCTGAGGCAGCGTGTGACGTCATCCACTCAGTTACTAGCAGGCTGCAGAGCCAGCACCCAAATGCTCTCCTCCTCATCTCACCATACTTCATTGTCCTCCATTCTGCCCACTTTCACCCAGGATGTCACGTGCCACACCAGAGACAATAAAACACTGGACTTATTTTATGCAAACACCAAGGAGTCTTACACCTCACCCCCCCCCCCCCCCCCCGGAAGATCAGACCACAACTCGTTTCACCTCCTGCCTGTGTACAAACCCCTGGTACACAGACAACCTCCTGTTACCCGCACAGTGAAGATATGGTCTATGGAGGCGAAGGACGCTCTGAAGGACTGTTTTGAATCCACTGTGTGGGAGCAGCTTTGTGATCCACGTGGTGAGGACATTGACGGCCTCACACACACACTATCACAGACTATATCAACTTCTTTGTAGAGAACACTATACCCACCAAGACCATACGGTGTTCCCCAAACAACAAACCCTGGATCAACTCTGAGATAAGTAACTGCTGAAGGAGAAGAAAAGGATCTTCAGGTCGGGAAACAAGGAGGAGCTGAAGTTTGTACAAAGGGAGCTAAGGAGGAAGATCAGAGAGGGAAAGGACAGCTACAGGAAGAAGATGGAGGACAAGCTGCAATAGAGTGACATCAGCAGTGTCTGGAGAAGCCTCAAAACCGTCTCTTGGCACCAAAATACCTCCGCCGAGGCTACGGGGGGTAGGGAGTGGGTGAACAACCTGAACCTGTTTTTTAACAGGTTTGACCAACTGCACTCCTCTTCGCCTGCCCACCAACTACTGCTGCCCCCACCTTCATCTAAATCAAATCAAATCAAACTTTGTCATATTGCTGTACATATAACTGTAGTGCAGGCAAGATGAAATTGCGTTTCTCTCGGCATCCATATAAGAAGCAGCATGATTTAAGACACACTCCCACATAGCTCCACCCCCCACCCCCACATCCATTCACACATCCCTGAGACATACTTGGGGAAAAAGAATAACTAACTATAATATACAAAATGTCCGTAGGTGCAGTAGTGTGTATGAGAGATTCCGGGTCAACTGTTCAGCATCCTAACAGCTTGTGGAAGGAAGCTGTTGATCAGTCTGGTGGTTCTGCCTCTGATGCTCCAGAATCGTTTACCAGATGGAAGAAGTTCAAGGTGTTTATGCAGAGGGTGAGAACGGTCCTTGGCAATGTTCAGTGCCCTGCTCCTACAACGGTTCTGAAAAAGTTCTTGGACAGAAGGGAGGGAGACTCCAATTATCCTCTCTGCCCCCTTGACTATCCTCTGCAGGGCTTTTTTGTCTGACATACTGCAGCTGGAGTACCATGTAGCAATGCAGTACGTCAGAACACTCTCCACCACACCTCTGTAGAAGGTCCTGAGGATGCAGATGGGGAGAGAGGCCTGTTTGAGTTTCCTCAAGAAGTGCAGTCTCTGCTGAGCCCGCCTCCTGATCTCCAAGGAATTCTTGCTCCAGGTCAGGTCCTGCGAGATCTGCACTCCGAGGAACTTTATGTTCTCTACTCTCTCCACTAAACGGCCGCCGATGCTGAGGGGGACGTGCTCAGGCTGTGACCGCCGGAAGTCGATAATCATCTCCTTCATTTTGTCCACGTTGAGCACCAGATTGTTCTCCCTGCACCAGCCCTCCAGGTCTCTCACTTCTTCCCTGTACATTGATTCCTCATCCCTCTGAATAAGTCCCACCACTGTGGTGTCGTCTGCAAACTTAATAATCTGGTTCCCCTCGTGTCTGGATACACAGTCATGTGTTAGAAGTGTAAACAACAGTGGACTGAGTACACAGCCTTGAGGGGATCCGGTGCTCAGCGTGACAGAGTTGGAGATGTTGTTTCCAACCCGGACAGACTGAGGTCTCTCAGTCAGGAAATCCAGGATCCAGAGACATGTGGCGGTGTTCAGACCGAGAAGGAGTAACTTCTCCATCAGTGTCTGGGGAATAATGGTGTTGAATGCTGAACTGAAATCAATCAGAAATCAGAATAAGTTTATTGCCAAGCACATTTACAAGTAAATAACAGGTAAATATACGAGGAATTTGACTTGACACTGAAAACGTCATAAATGACATTCCCAATGACGCGGCGAGCCGTGGAGGCGCCTGTCAGCAGGAGGGGAACAGAAGGCAGTGGGGGGAAGGGGGGGGTAAATACAGTAGGAGAGAGAAAAAAGCATTGTTTATCAGAATAAAGTTCATATATGACCGATATTATGATTACAAGAAAAAAACTCTCAATGCACAATTAGCAGACAATAGAATCCACACAATGACACAAAGAGAGCAGTGAGTGTATATCTTCAACAGTCAGTATAGTGGATCAATATGTGTGAGTTGGATGCAATCAGTGGCAAATCAGTTTGGAGGACAACAATAGTCTCTTCTCAGCAGATGTTATGTCTGAAGCAAAAGCACGTGTCCTTGAGCACGGCAGATGGAATAGTTTTGCCAGCCAGCTGTCCTTGAGAGTCGGATGCTGCCCGCCAGTGTTATGAAAACAAATATACTGTTGATTATCTGGAGGACTGAGTGCTGAGGGTGCCGAAAAGAACAGGTCGAATAGCACTGACTTCAGAGAAAAAACTTTCTATTCTCTTACGGATTCAGTGCTCCAATTCCTTCATGGCCAGGCGTTGAAATCGATTCGTGGACAGCTCTCAGCGTGATCGTGATGTAATCCATTTTCCTGTACAGTTCTCCATTGGCCGCTGTCAGAGTCCTGCCCAGTTGGTCAATTTGATGGGTGAGCTTCGCCGGGTCCGCTTTTTGATAAGCTCTATCCATCTTCTTCAATTTGCGGTACACCAGAACAATCCCAAATCCAATCAGTAGAATTCCGATGACCATTGCTCCGAAAAGATCTAAATCTTCAATATCTTCAATAGAAAGATCACACGGGCACAAGAGTTTCCAATTGCTTGTGTCCTTTAAATAACCCGCAGCAGCAGTTCCTGCAGGACAGATCGGCTCCCCCGAGCCAGATTTCCTCGTTGAAAAAACAGTGTCAATTGCATTCAAAGCCCAGCTTATTAAATCCATAATTTCGTTAGATAAATCAGTAGTAAAGATACACAGACAGACGATAGCAAGCTGGGATCCAGTCAGTTAGGGAGGGAGAGAGAGATAGGGAGCGGAGCTGGGAGGAAAAGCGTCTGCTCTCTTTGGAGGGCGGAAGTGAATGTACAGGAGTCTGGCGTAGGTGTCTTTCTGGTCCAGGTGGGTGGTGACTATAGCATCCTCCGTGGAGTGGTTCGAACGATATGCAAACTGGAGCGGGTCGTGTGATGCAGGGAGGCAGGCTGTAATGTGTGGTTTGACAAGCCGTTCAAAACACTTCATCACAATTGGTGTCAGTGCAACAGGACGATAGTCATTCAAACAGGACACCACTGGTTTCTTTGCCACCGGTACAATGATAGAGGTCTTGAAGCATCTGGGAACGATGGCCTGACTCAGGGATATGTTATAGATGTCAGTCAGGACATCCGCCAACTCGCTTGCGCAGTCTCGGAGCACACGTCCCGGAATGTTGTCTGGACCTGCAGCTTTGCGTGGGTTGACTCTGGTTAGGGTCCTCCATGTGTCCGCTGTGTTGATGGTAAAAGCTGGTCCGACCGATGGTGGGGGTGGGCCAGCCCTTCCTCTGATTGTCGAGTTTGATGCTTCAAAACGTGCAAAGAAGTCGTTAAGCCTGTCTGGAAGCGAAGCGTCGTCATCATCGACCCCCTGCCTAGACTTAAAGTCCGTCAGTGTCCGAACTCCCTGCCACATCTGCTTGGTGTTCCTAGTGTCACAGAGGTGTCCCTGGATTTTCTCCGCATAGGCGCGCTTTGCCGCCTTAATTCCCTTTGAAAGCGCAGACCTGGTTGAGCGGAGGGTGATCCTGTCCTTCGCTCTGAAGGCTGCATCTCTGGCTGTAAGCAGCGAGCGCACCTTTGCAGTCATCCAGGGCTTATGATTACCCTGCATAGTGATGGTCTTCACTGTAGTAAAATCCTCTGTGCACTTCGCGATGTAGCTGGTGACAGTATCAGCATACTCCTCCACATCTGTCTTGTCTTCCTGGGAGGCTGCTATTTTGAAGACCTTCCAGTCTGTGTGCAGAAAACAGTCTTTCAGTGCAGAGGTAGCACTCTCTGGCCAAATCCTGATTTGTTTCACTGCTGGCCTGCTGCGCTTCAATAAAGGTTTGTAGGCAGGCAGCAGCATCACGGACATGTGATCAGAACGGCCGAGATGGGGGCGGGGTATCGCTTTATATGCATCTGTGTTTGTGTACACTAAGTCCAACATATTCTCTCCTCTGGTCTTAAAGTCTACACATTGTTTAAACTTGTGGAGCACAGTCTTTAGGCTGGTGTGGTTAAAATCCCCCGCAACCACCACAAAACTGTCCGGGTGTGAAGTTTGGATTTCACTGATCGCATTGTGCAGTACCCTGAGTGCCTTCTTAGCATTAGCTTTAGCATTAGGGCTCGGCGCTATGTAAACACCAGCTACAAACACGTTGCTGAATTCCCTCGGCAAATAATAAGGCCGACAATTTACAATAAGGAACTCCGCCAACGGAGAGCAGTGTTTAGACACTAACGTGGCATTAACGCACCAGTTCTTGTTAACCTAGATGCATAGCCCACCCCCCCGGCTCTTACCGGAGCTCGCCGTTTCCCTGTCGGCACGGAACATCGCCATATCTTCCAGTTGAATGGCCTCGTCAGGAATGTTGCCGTGGAGCCATGTCTCGGTAAAAACAAACACACAGAAGTCCCTCCACTCTCTCCGGGTTTCTCTCAGCAGACGCAGTTCGTCCACCTTGTTTTCGAGGGTGCGGATGTTAGAGAGAAGAAGCGACGGTACCGCTGGTCTGGAG
Organism: Pholidichthys leucotaenia; assembly: GCA_020510985.1. Taxonomy (NCBI): domain Eukaryota; kingdom Metazoa; phylum Chordata; class Actinopteri; order Cichliformes; family Pholidichthyidae; genus Pholidichthys; species Pholidichthys leucotaenia. The sequence continues at coordinate 121,639,882 of CM035846.1, forward strand.
GGGTTAGCCTTCAGCCTAGCATGGATCCCGGCCCTTTTTCCTCGCTTTTGCTTGCGTTCGCTCCGCTTACGTCTCCTCCTCTCTCGGGTAGCTTCCAGCGGGGACTCCGCCAGAATTCCATGCTGGCGTAGAATGTCCAAATCACAACCGATCGCCGCGATTCTTGCAGCGTGCAGTACCTTGATGTTTAATAAGGTCTCACAGTTGTAAGTTATACAGAATGTACATCTGGGATGATCAAAACACTCAAAACTCTCACACTCGCTGATGCCAAGAGGGGCCGCTGCGTCCGAGCGCACTGCCGCCATCTAGTCCCGCTGTCCACGGCCCTCCTCCCACCTCCCATACATCTCCCGCTGTTTTTCCCCCCACATACCCCCCTCCCAGTACACAGCCCCCCTGCCCCACCTGACCATCACTAAGACCCAGGTGAGAGCTGAGATCAAGGCAAGGAAAGCTGCAGGTCCGGACGGCATCAGCTTGAGGCTCCTCAAGTCCTGCGCAGACCAGCTATGCGGGATAGTGGACCACATCTTCAGCCTGAGCATGACGCTTGGGAGGGTACCACAGCTGTGGAAAACATCCTGTGTGGTACCAATTCCAAAGACCCCTCACCCCAAGGACCTGAACAGCTACAGACCAGTGGCCCTCACATCACACTGAATGAAGACCCTGGAGAGGCTGTTCCTCACCCACCTCTGCCCCCTGGTGGGACCAGCGATGGATCCACTTCAGTTTGCCTACCAGCATGGCATCGGGGTGGAGGATGCAGTGATCTTCCTCCTACATCGTTCCCTGTCCCAACTGGAGAAGCCTGGGAGCACCGTGAGGATCATGTTCTTTGATTTCTTCAGTGCTTTCAACATCATCCAACCAGTGATCTTGAGGGACAAGCTGCTGAGCGCAGGAGTGGACCAGCACCTGTCATCGTGGATCCTGGACTATCTCACAAACCGACCACAGTTTGTGAGAACCCAAGACTGTGTGTCTGACATCATCATCTACAGTACGGGGGCCCCCCAGGGAACAGTTCTGACTCCCTTCCTGTTCACCCTCTACACTGCTGAGTTTTCACACACCACACCACACTGCCATCTACAGACGTTCTCTGACGACTCTGCAATTGTTGACCTCATCTCTGATGGGGATGATGCGGAGTACAGAGGACTTATCTAGGACTTCGTGGACTGGTGCCTACAGAACTGCCTCCAGATCAATGCGAGGAAAACTAAGGAACTGGTGGTGAACTGCCGCAGGCGAGGACAGTTCCCCACAGCACCAGTGAATATCCAGGGGATAGACATTGAGATGGTGACATCTTACAAGTACCTGGGTGTTCACCTGAATAATAAACTGAACTGGTCACACAACACCAATGTGCTTTACAAGAAGGGGCAGCACAGGCTATTCCTCCTGAGGAGGCTCAGGTCTTTTGGAGTGCAAGGGGCACTCCTGAAGACCTTCTACGATTCGGTGGTGGCATCAGCCATCACATTTGGAGCGGTCTGCTGGGGCAGTGGCATCACAGCAGCTGACAGGAAGAGACTGAACAGGCTGATTAAAAAAAGCTAGCTCTGTACTGGGGCGACGCCTCGACCCAGTGGAGGAGTTAGGTGAGAGGAGGATGATGGCTAAGCTGTCATCTCTGCTGGAGTCTGAGTCCCACCCCTTGCAGGACATGCTGAATGCACTGAGGAGCTCATTTAGCGGTAGGCTGTGCCATCCTTGGTGCACAACGGAGAGGTTCCACAGGTCCTTCCTACCTACGGCTGTCACGACTTTATAACCTAACCAGGGCTGCTTGTAGAGGTTGTATTAACCCTTTCACTATAGATATATCGCACACCCCTAGTGGCACAGCACAGCACTACGTCTGTCAGGTTGTAATCACCTGCCAAAAACACTGCCGGCTCTGGGGGCCATTTTTGCTTATCATGCCCATACCCAAGATAGCAAACACGTGTTGGAGGACACGGAATACACCACAGAAGAAGAATCTTCTTCTTTAAGAAATGGAGAAGAGTTGTTTGCTATTCGCCAGTAACCGAGAGAAGAAGAAGACCTCCACAGTTAAATATGGCCGGTTGCCGGTGGGTCAATTGCGACATTTATGAATGAAATTGCAAACAATCACGGCATTTATGACGGAAATTGCGGTGGAATAAATAAGATTCATGTGAGACTTTCTGGATGTGAAAGAGAAAGCAAAATTGCCTGGAAGAAGACAAAATGAGGACCGTAGATGACGAGAGTGGACAAATGAACATGCCACCAGCGGTAGGTGTGATTGTATTATGGTTTGTGTACATTCTACTGAATTTCTTGTTCATACACTTTAAATACTTTAAAGATAAGAAAAAACCTCAAACAAGAAACTGTGACAATAAGCAGAACCATTCTTTGTGTAAATATGCTCAAAGTCCACTTTTGACCAGTTATGAATTCAATATGGCTGCCGCGAAATTATGCAAATTAGATGCGTAAATTTACTACTATCTGAAACTTTGGATCATATTCTACATCTTTCTAATTGACAGTAAGCCATTATCTCTTACCACTTTCAAGCTATAGCCTTGGAAAGTTCTGACATCTGATTTGACTAGTTTCTTGAAAAAAAATTTACTACTGTTTATCACTAGGGGTTATGTCGCAGTTTGGCGACAGTCACACTCAGACAGTTAAATGTACTAAATGTAACAACCTTGCACAATAGAGATTGTCCCCTCCAATACACAGACTAGTGCAATAACAATTATTACACTGGTCAACACCAAATTTATTGTCTTAAGTTTGTTTTTTTTAGCTGATTTAGGACAATTTTGATGTGCTGAATCCAAAAATCACATTGGTTTTGCTCAATCAGGTCAACTTTTTGAATTGTGGCCACATGTTGTTTTATACTTTTTTGTTTACTTGTACAGGTATTTTCGCTTTATATGATGCAAAATTCTTTTTTATGTCTTGAAATTCTCTGAATTTTAAACAATGATGATGTAACTTTCAATTTGCATGTACTTACCTTTATATAAAGGTAAGTACATGCACAGTACTAAGTAAGTACTAAGTAGGTACAGGTTTTTACTTAGCACTTGATCGAGAGAAACAATGTCATTTTTGGATTCAGCGGTGCAAAATTGTCTTAAATCAGCTGAAAAAACAGACAACTTACAAAAAAATTTTTTTGTAACCCTGTGTTATTGAGGGTGGCAACAACACTTAATTCAAATGTGAAATATACTGTCTGAGTACATATTCATATTCTGCAGGGTAATTTAGCAAACCATATTGCTGTTTATTCCATCTAGCTGCAATGCTCCTGGACTGTGTACACACGTGGACAAAATTGTTGGTACCCCTCTGTTAATGAAAGAAAAACCCACAATGGTCACAGAAATAACTTGAATCTGACAAAAGTGGTAATAAATAAAAATTCTATGAAAATTAACCAATGAAAATCAGACAGTGCTTTTGAATTGTGGTTCAACAGAATTATTTTAAAAAACAAACTCATGAAACAGGCCTGGACAAAAATGATGGTACCCCTAGAAAAGATTGAAAATAATGTGACCATAGGGACATGTTCAACCAAGATGTGTCCTCTAATTAACATCACAGATGTCTACAATCAATGTAATCAGTCAGTCGGCCTATTTAAAGGGCGACAAGTAGTCACTGTGCTGTTTGGTGACATGGTGTGTACCACACTAAACATGGACCAGAGGAAGCAAAGGAGAGAGTTGTCTCAGGAGATTAGAAAGAAAATTATAGACAAGCATGTTAAAGGTAAAGGCTATAAGACCATCTCCAAGCAGCATGATGTTCCTGTAACTACAGTTGTACATATTATTCAGAAATTTAAGATCCACGGGACTGTAGCCAACTTCCCTGGACGTGGCCGCAGGAGGAGACGGATAATACAAATGGTAACAAAAGAGCCCAGAACAACCTCTAAACACATTCATGGTGAACTCCAAGGTCAAGGTACATCAAGTGTCAGATCGCACCATCCGTCGTTGTTTGAGCCAAAGTGGACTTCATGGGAGACGACCAAGGAGGACACCACTGTTGAAAACAAATCATAAAAAAGCCAGACTGGAATTTGCCAAACTGCATGTCGACAAGCCACAAAGCTTCTGGGAGAATGTCCTGTGGACAGACGAGACAAAACTGGAACTTTTTGGCAAGGCACATCAGCGCTATGTTCACAGACGCAAAAATGAAGCATACCAAGAAAAGAACACTGTCCCTACTGTGAAACATGGAGGAGGTTCTGTTATGTTCTGGGGCTGCTTTGCTGCATCTGGCACAGGGTGTCTTGAATCTGTGCAGGGTACAATGAAATCTCAAGACTATCAAGGTATTCTAGAGAGAAATGTGCTGCCCAGTGTCAGACAGCTTGGTCTCAGTCGCAGGTCATGGGTCTTGCAACAGGATAATGACCCAAAACACACTGCTAAAAACACCCAAGAATGGCTAAGAGCCAAACATTGGACTATTCTAAAGTGGCCTTCTATGAGCCCTGATCTAAATCCTATTGAACATCTGTGGAAGGAGCTGAAACATGCCATCTGGAGAAGGCACCCTTCAAACCTGAGACAACTGGAGCAGTTTGCTGATGAGGAGTGGGCCAAAATACCTGCTGAGAGGTGCAGAAGTCTCATTGACAGTTACAGAAATCATTTGATTGCAGCGATTGCCTCAAAAGGTTGTGCAACAAAATATTAAGTTAAGGGTACCATCATTTTTGTCCAGGCCTGTTTCATGAGTTTGTTTTTTAAAATAATTCTGTTGAACCACAATTCAAAAGCATTGTCTGATTTTCATTGGTTAATTTTCATAGAATTTTTATTTATTACCACTTTTGTCAGAGTCAAGTTATTTCTGTGACCATTGTGGGTTTTTCTTTCATTAACAGAGGGGTACCAACAATTTTGTCCACGGCTGTATACTGTATATCGGTGTACAAATTATATCCATTTACTGCTTTGGCTAACCAGTTCTTATTATCTTGTTGACTATTGCTCTGAGTGCTGCTATCCCTTTGCTGCTGTAATGCTGGAATTTCACCACTGTGGGACTAATAAAGGCTTATCTTATCTTAAAGACCACTCAAAGCACTTAACTAGTAGGTACACTAACCCTCAATTCTAATGGCTTATCAGAGACAGATACACTACCTTTCAAAAGTTTGGGGTCACCCAGACAATCATTTTGTGTTTTCCATGAAAAGTCACACTTATTTACCACCATGAGTTGTAAAATGAATAGAAAATATAGTCAAGACATTGACAAGGTTAGAAATAATGATTTGTATTTGAAATAATATTTTTTTTCCAGATACTCAACCTGCTCAAAGGAAGGTCAGTTTTATAGCTTCTCTAACCAGCTAAACTGTTTTCAGCTGTGCTAACATGATTGCACAAGGGTTTTCTAATCATCCATTATCCTTCTGACGCAATGAGCAAACACATTGTACCATTAGAACACTGGAGTGATAGTTGCTGGAAATGGGCCTCTATACACCTATGTAGATATTGCACCAAAAACCAGACATTTGCAGCTAGAATAGCCATTTACCACATTAGCAATGTATATTAGATATTAGAGTGTATTTCTGATTAGTTTAAAGTTATCGTCATTGAAAAAAACAGTGCTTTTCTTTCAAAAATAAGGAAATTTCTAAGTGATCCCAAACTTTTGAACGGTAGTGTACCTAGGGACAGTTTAGTCACCAGTCAACCTAACATGCATGTCTTTGGATTGTGGGAGGAAACCAGAGCCCCCGGAGTAAACCCACACAGCACAGGGAGAACGTTCAAACTCCACACACAACTACCCCTGCCAATCTGGAGATTTGAACCTGGAACCTTTGAGCTGTGAGGCAACAGTGTTGACCATTATACCATTGTGCTTAGCTAGGGTCACCAAACTTGGTAGACAGGTTCACCCTGTGACCCTGAAGTGTGACTGTGATTTTGGGATCACACAGTCAAAGGTCAGCATCAAAATGGCTTATAAACTATATTACAACAAAGAAAGCTAGAGTCGCCAAACTTGCTATACAGGTTCACCTTGGGATCATGACCTCTGAATATGGGTTTGTGGTCAAAAGGTGAAACATCAATGTTCACATTCCCTTTGCACTATTACTATAGAACAAGTAAAGCTACGGTTACCAAACTTGGTACATAGTTTCACCCTGAGATCATGACCTCTGACTATGGGTTTGGGGCCCAAAGGTCAAAGTTAGCATTCCCTATACCCAGGTTCCTGAAATGACGAACCCCAGTCCGCATCTGGACCTAGAGGGTCTTCCGTTCGGACCCCATGACCTTTTGATATCCTTTGAAGAAAAAAAAATGCAATGGAAGGGGGAAAAAAACGGAACTCCATTGTAAAGGCTGCCAGCCGGACAGTTTATGGCGTAAGGACAGATGCTACAACCCCAGTGGCTGTATAGGGGTAAAACGGAGTAGCATAAACCAGGTGACAAAATGATGGGAGAATTGATCAGGTTTAACTGTTTTATTGCCAGAATAAAAGAAAGAAAAATTGACTTCAGGGAGAACCAAGGCCAAAAGAACAAACAAAAATGTCCCCCGCCCCCACCCTGATAAGCAACTCCCTGATCTGCAGCATAAACAGGAAAAAAAAGGGTTCAACAAAAAAGGCAGCTCTCCCCTACAGCTTTCTCTGGCAAAAGAAGCAGCAAACACAGGTTAACAGGCAGTCTGAATAACTAGAAGATAACCAGGTTCACTACAGTGTACATAGACATACAAACCGCTTCAAACCTAACACAGCCTGTACTGGCAACAGAGAGCAGAGCTTGTGGTGTGGTGGCAACCCAAGTCAGAGGTGGAAGGAAGATCTTCTTCTCTGGCCTTTTATAGTCAGGGGAGGACACTGATTGGCCAACAGGATGCAGGTGTAGGCTGTGAAGTGCCAATAAGGATGTCAGGGGAATCAAGACCTGAGGAGAAACACAGGTTCCTCTCTCTCTACCACACTGGGGTTGTAACAACAGCCCTGGATGGAGTGAGGTCTGAGGCCCCATCACATAGGGCAAAATACTCAGTGAAGGTAGGCGAGTATGAGAAATCACACCACGCCCCCACCCCTAGGAGAGAAAGAAAACGGTCGCGACCGCCACTGGTGTCCAGAGAACCACAACTTGGAAAGGGCACCCACATTCCGCCTTTGATCATCAAGGTCCCCGCCTGCTCTACGGCACCCTGCACCACCACACTCCATGGACCAGCGATCCACACATGATGCAAAACAAAAGCCAGGGAATCACCGCCAGACAGCAGTAGGATTGTTTCCAGTTTTTATTAGAAGTCTGATATTCAGATGATAGAAATTCTGTGTATTTTTGACTGACTGACTGTTACTTGTTTATTTCACCTTTATTTAATATATTAATTTCTCTGTGCTTACGCACTTTGCTGCACTGCCTGTATGTGAATCAGTGTTGTGCACACGCATTGTGGTACACCTGTGCTCATGAGCGCACCGTTCCAGACACAGCCGCCTGACTGCTACTACCAACTTGGTCTTTCTGCCACTGAAGCTCGGAAAGTGCGCTTGTAGCCCGTGTGTGGGTGCGCCCATCACCGGTGCAATTATGTGCACTGATGCTCCGCTTATGTTCGCTGCATTCACCCAGATGCTCCCACAGCAGGATGGCCTGGTGACATGGGAGTAAATCAACAGGATCCAGGGGAGGGCAATTTTTTTCTTCAAAATTTGCAGCTTTTCTCATAAATTTGTAACTTTTTCTCATAAATTTACTACAATTAATTGTAAATGTAAAACTTTTTCTTGTAAATTTTCCACTTTTTCCTCATAACATTATCATGTCATCCCCTCATTCTGTAATTATCTATCCATTCATCTATCTATCTATCCATCTATCTATCTGCTTATAGTGTCCCCTCAGTATTTCTTCTGGAGAAAATGTTCTGCTTATTGTCCCTCTCAACATGGAAATGAAATATCCACCCATTCAGCATGCTGGCACTGCTCCAGACCTCTGGGCCACTGGAAAAAAACAAATGCGGAGCCCTGGCAAAAACATTTGTAGACCCCTGCCCCTATGCCCTCTAACTAGAGAAGCTATCCAGGGTCAAACTTGCAGCACAGGTTCACCTTGGGATCCTGACCAACAACTATGGGTTGTATACATCTATTAGTTGTGTATTCATGGATAGGCTTATCATAATTTGGTTCTACCTTAGTAATTATATGGACAAGTTGAAAACTGCTTTCCTTCAGTAACATTGGGATCGTCAAAGAAAATGGAGGCGGGGGATACTGTACTCACCTTAGAGTGCTCTTGTTTAACCTGTTTCAGGAATTGGGATTAAACACATGACATTCTGTGTTGCATCCATCAGAACAGAACTTGAAATTTCTCAATCCAGGAACAGACCCTACACAAATTATTTGTTTTAAAGTGAGACCTCTATTTGTGTTGTAGTGGATCTGTGATCCGAGTTCTGCTGTTCAACGCTACAGGAGACAGAGACTCTGCTGCCATGCTTAAACTGTTGGTGGTGAGCATAACTGTAGTCACCAGCACACAGATACTCTTCAGATTGGCTGAAATAACACAACCTGTCTTTCTGCATGTTTCTTTTCAGCCGTGCCAGTTTGACTTTGCCGTGTTCTGCCCCAACATCACTGAAGCCATGTCATCCTGTAATGCAGGTGAGGTGTTGTGAATATCTCGCAGCAGCTCTGCTGTTAACTCTCTTTGAAGAAGAAATGTATTTATTAGGATAAGCCCCTTGAGATTCTCGTTTTCAAGGGGGTCCCAACATACAGCACTTAACAAAAATTCAAAATAGAACAATGTTGCACTGGCCATGCGACAGTGGAACATGTTACCAATGGAGTTACTTGCAGTAACAGACTATCACACATTTTCACGCTTGGTAAAAAAAACATTTAATCTCTAAGCAAACCTGTGTCCATAATGTGCTGTGATGTAATGATGTTAGAGTGTGTGATGTTGACAGTGGGACCAATAAGAGTCAGTGGTTTGATGTGAAAAATTGTTTATATGGATGGAGTTATAAAAATGTATTATTGTATGTTTTAGTTCTTATCAATGTTTTGGGTTCTTATCAATGATATTAATGTTTTTTAGTTTTTAGCAATGCTTGGTTCTAGTTTTTTAATCAATGTTTGGTTTTAGTTTTTTATCAATGCTTACTTGTAGTTTTAGCAAATGTCTGCTTTTTAATGCTAACACCAGCCTGCCCAGGGACTACAGGTGGAAATTAGCACTTGTGCTATAACCTGGTACAATGCATCTTTCCTCTTTAAGGTCAATGTATATTGTGCATGTCCCTGCATAAATAAATAAATAAAAGAAAAGAAAGAAAGAATACGGAAAATACAAACATTAAATCAAAACAGTATAACAAAACATGTAACATCTACTCATAAACACACAAACACTTGGAATACTAAAGTAGATGCACGTGTGTATACATATAAATATATGTGCGACACAGAAATGTATACAAACATGAGTAAATAATGATTACAAAAACCTAAATGTATACATGCACAGTGACAGCCAGTTAACCTGTTGAACTCTGTTCAGCTTCCCTAAAAACGCCTAAAAATAACATGCCCAAAGTAAATCAAAAGCTGTTCTTCAACCCTTTGCAGCATCTTCATGGGGTTGGTCTCATTTAAAAGAAAACACTCTGAATTTTTTGGCAAAACAGTCATAATCTCTCTAACTGCTCCTGCCACTGAGTAACAAGAAAGTTCGCCTGGGTGTTTTTTTTAGATACAAATGCTTGCAAATAACATACAGCTGTCAGATACTGGCTGGAAAACACAACAGAAATGTAGAACCAAGTGTGTTCAAGCTCAGGTCAAAATTTTGTAAAAATTCCACAAAAAATGAATATACAGTGGGGTAAAAAAGTATTTAATCAGATAAGATAAGATAAGATAAGATAAGCCTTTATTAGTCCCACAACGGGGAAATTCCAGGATTGCAACAGCACAGGGATAGCAACACTCAGAGCAACAATCAGAAGGCAAGAAAAAAAAAAAAAAAAAAAACAAGCAAGCAAGAGCAGCTAATATACATATGTACGTATTACTATAAAATATATATATATACACACACACACACAGACACACAGTGCAGAGCATTGTAGCTGGATGGAATAAATATATGAATATATGAACACACAGTGCAGAGCATTGTAGCTAGATGGAATAAATATGTAAATATATAAACACCCACAGTACGGAGCATTGCAGCTAGGTGGAATAAATATGCAAGTATATAAACACACACAGTGCGGAGCAATGTAGCTAGATGGAATAATATGTAGATATATAAATATATAAACACACCCAGTGCTGAGCATTGTAGCTAGATGGAATAAATATGTAAATATATAAACACACACAGTGCAGAGCATTGTTGCTAGATGGAATGAAACAGCATAACCGTCTACTTAGTTATCCTACATGGTATGATTATGTGCCCATACATATTCTCACCCTCCATAGCGACCGGTAAGTTCCTAGTTGTATGCCGGAGGGGACCATTGTGTAAGTCTATTGCATCTTTTGCATTCAAAAAACTATTAGTTTGTTACGTCTTTTTGCTATCTCTGCGAGCAGCCCTGCTTAGGTTGTACAGTCTGACAGCCGTTGGTAGGAAGGACCTACGAAACCTCTCGGTTGTGCACCTGGGATGATGTAGTCTGCTGCTAAATGAGCTCCTCAGTGCATTCAGTATGTCCTGCATAGGGTGGAACTCGGACTCCAGCAGAGATGACAGTTTAGCCACCGTCCTTCTCTCTCCTATCTCCTCCATCGGATCAAGGCGCTGCCCCAGGACAGAGCTAGCTTTCTTAATCAGTTTGTTCAGTCTCTTCCTATCGGCTGCAGTAATGCCACTGCCCCAGCAGACCACTCCAAAAGTGATGGCTGATGCCACCACCGTGTCATAGAATGACTTCAGCAGCGCCCCTTGTACACCAAAAGACCTGAGTCTCCTCAGCAGGAACAGCCTGCGCTGTCCCTTCTTGTAGAGTGCATCAGTATTGTGTGACCAGTCTAGTTTATTGTTCAGATGAATACCCAGGTACTTATAGGATGTCACCATCTCGATGTCTGTTCCCTGTATATTTACTGGTACTGTGAGGGGCTGCCCATGCCTGCGGCAGTCCACCACCAGCTCCTTAGTTTTCCTCGCGTTGATCTGGAGGCAGTTCCGATGGCACCAGTCCACGAAGTCCTGGATAAGCCCTCTGTACTCAGCTTCATCTCCATTGGAGATGAGGCCAACGATCGCAGAGTCATCAGAGAACTTCTGTAGATGGCAGTGTGTTGTGTTGTGTGAGAAGTCCGCAGTATAAAGAGTGAACAGGAAGGGAGCCAATTGTGCAGCCACCAATTGTGCAAGTTCTTCCACTTAAAAGATGAGAGAGGTCTCCAATTTTCATCATAAGTATACCTCAACTATGAGAGACAAAAAGAGAAAAAAAAAATCCAAAAAATCACATTGTCTGATTTTTAAATAATTTATTTGCAAATTATGGTGGAAAATAAGTATTTGGTCAATAACAAAAGTTTATCTCAATACTTTGTTATATACCCTTTGTTGGCAATGACAGAGGTCAAACATTTTCTGTAAGTCTTCACAGGGTTTTCACACACTGTTGCTGGTATTTTGGCCCATTCCTCCATGCAAATCTCCTCTAGATCAGTGATGTTTTGGGGCTGTCGCTGGGCAACATGGACTTTCAACTCCCTCCAAAGATTTTCTATGGGGTTGAGATCTGGAGACTGGCTAGGCCACTCCAGGACCTTGAAATGCTTCTTACGAAGCCACTCCTTCGTTGCCCGGGTGGTGTGTTTGGGATCATTGTCATGCTGAAAGACCCAGCCACATTTCATCTTCAATGCCCTTGCTGATGGAAGGAGGTTTTCACTCAAAATCTCACGATACATGGCCCCATTCATTCTTTCCTTTACACGGATCAGTCGTCCTGGTCCCTTTGCAGAAAAACAGCCCCAAAGCATGATGTTTCCACCCCCATGCTTCACAGTAGGTATGGTGTTCTTTGGATGCAACTCAGCATTCTTTCTCCTCCAAACATGACAAGTTGAGTTTTTACCAAAAAGTTCTATTTTGGTTTCACCTGACCATATGACATTCTCCCAATCCTCTTCTGGATCATCCAAATGCTCTCTAGCAAACTTCAGACGGGCCTGGACATGTACTGGCTTAAGCAGGGGGACACGTTTGACACTGCAGGATTTGAGTCCCTGGCGGTGTAGTGTGTTACTGATGGTAGCCTTTGTTACTTTGGTCCCAGCTCTCTGCAGGTCATTCACTAGGTCCCCCCGTGTGGTTCTGGGATTTTTGCTCACCATTCTCGTGATCATTTTGACCCCACAGGGTGAGATCTTGCGTGGAGCCCCAGATCGAGGGAGATTATCAGTGGTCTTGTATGTCTTCCACTTTCTAATAATTGCTCCCACAGTTGATTTCTTCACACCAAGCTGCTTACCTATTGCAGATTCAGTCTTCCCAGCCTGGTGCAGGTCTACAATTTTGTTTCTGGTGTCCTTTGACAGCTCTTTGGTCTTGGCCATAGTGGAGTTTGGAGTCTGACTGTTTGAGGTTGTGGACAGGTGTCTTTTATACTGATAACGAGTTCAAACAGGTGCCATTAATACAGGTAACGAGTGGAGGACAGAGGAGCCTCTTAACCACTTGCGCTCCGTTGTTCCGCGGGCGGGCAAGTCTCTGCGTCCTATGACGCACGAGGGCGCGCGAGAGCGCGCTCGTGCGCCCTCGTGCGCATGACGCATGATAAGGATATTGATGGTGATGGTGTAGGTGGTGTGCCCTCCAAGCGCCACTGAAAAAAAAAAAAACTGCAAACACAGCCGCGAACAGATTAGTTCATCTGATTGACCTCTCATTCGACTAATAAGAGCCTTGAATTGGGTTTCTGAAACCTTGAGGAGCCAATGAATGAAAATCTAGGAAGGAGGACCCGCCTACTGTGAACGCAGGAGCCAATTGAAGCACAGAAATTCTGGCTGGGTGAAGCGATATTTACTGCTGCAGAAGGACTCTGTACAAATCTACTACAGACCCAGGCTCACCCAGCAGCATGGAGAACACCCACAAGTGGGACCTGCACTCATTCCAGCAGAATAGACGGAGGCCGACGACAAAAGTCGTAAATCATTCGCCAAAACTGCAATAATGGAATTATGTTTTGATCGGGATCCACGAGCGGAGCAGCGTCGCGTTCGTCTGACACGTGGGAAGAGCTGTTCGCCGCGACTCTGCTGCTTTGAAGAGGTAAGGTGTTATAAGCTAAATTATTATTTATCCCTGAAAACTGTAATCCAAAAATGACTTTTGACCGATCGGTAAATAACAACTGTACTGCGCACGAAGTGCGTGCGCCGCGATAAACTGTTCATTTGCCGTGTTCGGACCGTGAACGCCCCCCCCCCCCCCCCCGCTGCAGAAGAGAAGCGGGGGGGGGGGGGGCACGGTCCAAACGCTCCCCGGTCCGCGGGAGGAAGCATATCAGTCTATTCCATCATGTAGCAATGGCCCTCTTCTGTAGCGAGGAGGGGGGGCGTTCACGGTCCGTTCACGGTTCCCCCCACACACACACACAGTAGCGAGGGGGGGGGGAGCCGCTGTGAAAACATGCAAGGAAAAAAAAAGAAAAGAAAAAAGAGTGTATTCCGTCATGTAGCGAGGGCCGAATTTGGTCCTCGGTGGGGGGGGGGGGGGGGGACCACACACACACACACACACACACACAGCCCTGAGTGTGACCTTTCATTAGAGCCTAAAATGAAGATTCTACATTGAATTATTCAAAAGTTAGACGTTTTTCCAAACTGTGCCATTTGGCACAATTTGGCACAGTTCCATAACGCCTGGGAACTACCTGAGAACAAAGCTGTGTAAAATATTCATTTTTTGTGGTATTGTTACCAAATTTGGATCTCAGCTGGATAACACTTGGTTCTACATTTCTGTTGCATTTTCCAGCCGGATCGGACAGCTGTGTGTTATTTACAAGCATTTGTATCCAAAAAAACACTGTGTCCAAATCTTTTTTCTTCAAGTTCAGTATGTTTAGATGACTGTAACTCAGTGGCCGGAGGTGGTTTTTTCAGATTAAAGGAACACTTTTTAATCTGAGTAAGCTGGACTAGCCTGCCACAATTTCGATATCCAGCTTATTTTTTCCCATTAAAATCTGATATGTTTTCAAAGTGTTCCCTTTATTTTTTTGAGCAGTATATATTATCATAGTGATGTATTTCAAGTGCTTATTTCTTTTAAATTTGACAGTTGTGGCTTACAGCTATTGAAAACTCCAAATTCAGTTTCTCAAAAAAATTACATTAAAGATGCTGGAATAGGCTCCAGCCCCCCCCCCCCCACACACACACACACACACACTCACACACACACACAACCCGAAAAGGATTAAGCAGAAGAACATGGATGGATGGATGATTTTTAAAAAAGCATTTTTAATAGAAATGTGGGCCAACTGAAAAATATGTCCATGTACACATTCAGTACATGGTCAGGGCTCCTTTTGCATGAATTACTGCATCAAAGTGGCACAGCATGGAGGTGATCAGCCTGTGGCACTGCTGAGGTGTTATGAAGGCCCAGGTTGCTTTGATAGTGGCCTTCCGCTTGTCTGCATTGTTGGATCTGGTGTCTCTCATCTTCTTCTTGACAATGCTCTATAGATTATGTATGGTGTTTAGGTCAGAAGAGTTTGCTGGTTAATAAAGCAAGTGATACCATGGTCATTTTTGGTAATGTTGACAGTGTGGGCAGTTGCCATGTCCAGATGGAAAATTAAATCAGCATCCCCATAAAGTTTGTCAGCAGAAGGAAGCATGAAGTGCTCTAGAATTTCTTGGATTTGATTTTGAAATCAAGGTCCCAGAGTCTGGAGAAAGAGTGGAGAGGCACAGAATCCAAGTTACTTGAGGTCCAGTTTGAAGTTTCCACAGCCAGTGATGATTTGAGGAGTCATGCAGGGCTGTACGTTAACTTTTTTTTTGCTCATAGTTCTGGTGCTACAGAGCTTCATAGTCATGTAGCACAAGACAAAAACTTGTAGCACGAACATCTGTTACATTTCTAAAATTGACTGCAAGGATAAGGACCTGTACTTATTATAGCATTTTTCTAGTCTTAGAAACACTGAAAGTGCTTCACTAGTACTAATCTTCTATTCTAAGAGAGAGACAGATACCTAGGGACCATTTAGAATCACCAATCAATCTTAACATGCATGTGTTTGGATTGTGGGGGGAAACCAGCTCACCTGAAGTAAACCCACACAGCACAGGGAGAACGTGCAAACTCCCCACAGAAAAGTTACCATTCCTGGCAACCTGGGGATTCAAACCTGGAACTTTCTAGCCGTTAGGCAACAATGCTAACCACTGTGCAAGTAGTGCAGTTCCATCATTAAAAATACAGTATTTCATGTTATGATTAAAAACAACTTGTCAAGATCTAGAAATTATTTTAAATTGAGGGTGCTTTCACACCTGCAGACTTTAGTTTGTTTCAGTTGAACTTGAGTTTGTTTTCTCCGTTAGTGTTGTTCGTTTTGCCAGGTGAGAACACGGTAATCACACTCAGATGCACACCAAAAACTACCGTGCTGAGACCGCCTGAAAGAGGTGGTCTCGATTCAAATCAAATGGTGAACTCTGGTGCGGTCCTGCAGGTGAGAAAGGGACCATACTAAAACAGGACCGGCGGTAAACAGTAAAACATTTATGCCACTGTACATACCTGATCGTGATGAGCAGGTGGCTGGGGAGAGGAAGTCTGGGTTTCTCTGCTTGAGCTGCTACCTCCGCGACCCGGACCTCCGGAAAAGCAGTAGAAGATGGATGGATGGATGGACATACCTGATGGATCTTCGAAAATATCTGTGGCTGAGCATGTCATGGTTCTGGAGGATTAATGAACGTTAACATGTTATTTTTCATCCGTAGCTGCACTTCATTTTCAAACTGTATGATTTGTTGAAAGTGGTACTGTATATGCACGTAATGTAATAAACGATAACCAATGCGATAAATGCACAGTAGTCATCCTACTTCCTGTATTTACCTTTCCTGTTCTCGCTGTGAAAATATCTGATGAATAAGAACAGAGAACATTTTGATGCAAGTCTCGCGGGATTTAATGTGAGGGAATTTGGTCCACTTGAATTTTTGCCTGTGTGAAATGGAACCGAACCAAAGAGAAAATGATACAAAGTAACAAACTTACCAACTGATTTGGACCAAAGTAAACAAATTTAGGTGTGAAAGCACCCTTACGTACATTTCCACATCAGGCCCCTGGGCCGTATGTTTGACGCCCCTAGACTATTCCGTAGCCTATATCGCCCCATGGAGCTTCCTCTTTCTCCGTTGCACTCCAACTCAAGAGACCCATGTGAAATGACCACTGTGGGACCAGGAGAAGCTGGAAGAAATGGGGAAAAAACTCCCGGAGCCTGCAGCAGCTCTAACCATCCCCCAGCTGTTGTGGAGAAGAGTCACGGTTCAAGTCACATCTGCTCTTTTTTGTTTCCTCTTGATAGCTCTCTCCAAAATAAAACATATCCCACTTTGTGTGCTGCTAAAGGCAACATACAAAAGTGCAGCCTGCACACACAAACACATAGTGTCTATTCTTGTAAATATGAAAGCTGTTCAGAATGAAAAAGAATGTCAGGTGCATTTTGCAATCCTCTCCATTGTAACGGAGAACAAAGAGCAGGAACCATTGAACTCTGTATATTGGGGTATTCCAGCACTGATCTGCGCTGAGTTTGACATGGGGTGACAAAATTAAAAGACTTATAAAAATGCTGGTGACTCCATAGTGGCCTGCAACGATGTGAGCACATGAAACTTGATATCCAGGAGAAATGCGCCGTTATCTGCGGGAGATTGTTGTGGTGTGAATTTATGCTGATGGAACTTGTGACTGCAGCTTGCCAATTGTAGTTTTACCAGTGCGATGAGAAACGGGTCTGTTTCTCATCGCACCAGTGCTATGTCAGTTCATTCATTCTTCACACAGACCAGTTTTCACGTGGCACGTACAACATATATATCACACTGTACAGCCCTGCCACGTCATCTGCTAGTGTTGGTCTAGTATGTTTTTTTCCAAGTTCAAAATCGGCACAGCTGTCACCAGGAAATTTTAGAGCACTCCATATTTCCCTCTGCTGACAAGTTTTATGGAGATGCTGATTTCATTTTACAGCAGGACTTGGCACCTGCCCACACTGCCAAAAGTACCAATACCTGGTTTAATGACCATGATATCACTGTGCTTGATTGGTCAGCAAACTCCTGACCTAAACCCCACAGAGAATCGATGGAGTATTGTCAAGAGGAAGATGAGAGACACCAGATCCAACAATGGAGATGAGCTGAAGGCTGCTATCAAAGCAGTGTGGGTCTTCATAACACCTCAGCAGTACCACAGGCTGATGGCCTTCATGCCACCCCACATTGATGCAGTAATTAATACAAAAGGAGCCCTGACCAAGTATTGAGTGTGTACATGGACATATTTTTCAGTTGGCCAACATTTCTATTAAAAATGCCTTTTTCAAACTTAATTTTATGTAATGTTGTATTTTTTTGAGAAACTGAATTTGGGATTTTCATTAGCTGTAAGCCACAACCATCAAAATTAAAAGAAATAAAACACTTGAAATATGGACTTCCAGTCTGGACACCATGGTGATAGCAGCTTAACGCTGAAGCTCCCAGACCCGATCCAGGAAAATACCTTGAAAATCAGACTTAACGGATTTTTGGAAGAGTGAAAATCAAAAGACAAAGTCATCATGCCTAAAGGAAAACAGAAGAAATCGACATTTACCAGGCCAGGACACGCATCGGCCGGAGAATCTGATCCGGAGGATTTCCATTCAGAAGACGAGGAGCTGAATGAAGCTAGCAACAAGGTTAGCTTAAAAATGGTACTTAAAGAATTAAGACGATTTCGCCGAGAGTGTTGAGCGGAATTTCGTGAAATCAAAGACGAAATAAAAAGGACAAACAGAGTGGACCAGGCCGAGGACCGAATCATGGAAGCAGAGGAAAGAATAAAAGGGCTGGAAGATACCGTGCTGGAACTACACAAAAGACAGTCAAGACTGGAGGCTAAGCTAACCGACCAAGAAGGAAGACTAAGGAGAGACAACATAAGAATTCATGGTCTGAAAGAAGGAGTCGAGGACGGTTTCACCACAATGGCGGCATGCGTGGAATCCTTACTGAGAGAGAAGTTGGATATTCCCCAAGCCACCGACTTGAAGATAGAAAGGGCGCACTGTACATTAGCCCCTAGGCCGGCGGCAGAAGCGCTACCAAGATCGGTGGTGGTGAAGTTCTCCAACTCCAGAATAAAAGAAGAGGTTGTAAGACTGGCTTGGCAGAAAAAAGGATTTATGCACCAAGAGAGAAGTTTTCGTGGAACATGACTACGCCCCGGAGGTCCTTAAAAAGCGTCGGGAATACGACGACGCTAAAAAGGTACTACGAGAGAAGAAGCTGCGCTTTCAGACTCCATTTCCGGCGAAGCTGTGGGTTTTTTACGGGGATGAGACGTGTCTCTACAACTCGGCGGAAGAAGCAACCACGGATATGGCGAGAAGAGGACTCCCGGTAATGGTGTATAAACCCGCAGCAGGCCTGATCGAAAGAATCAAGGCTCAATCGTGGTCCACACAGAGACCCTCAAAATCCACGGGCCAGCAGCGGGAAACCCAGCGCCAGAGCTCTAACGAAAAATTGGCCGTTTACAGGAGGGAATAACGATATTTTTAGTCAATCTGCGCATCCAACCCTCCTCCTACAAGGTAACAAACATTAAAGGAGATGGAGAATCAGCAAGTGGTACAACATTTCATGGAACAGACATAATATTAGAAACAAATAAGTCTTAAAAAAAAAAAAACCAACTTGTTAAAATGGAAATGTGACAATGAACCACATGATCTCTCCACACTAACAAATACTGTATTAACGTGACTGTTTGCTGTGATGGTGGTGGGAGGTTGCGCACAATTTCATAGGGTATAGGCATAAAAAAAAAAAAAAAAAATCATTACAAGTTCGTATTGGGATCTGAAATTCACGTTAAAAACATGGAACAACTTACAGGGGTAAGAGAGGGCCCTCAGCACGTAACGGAATCTGAGGAATTTCCCTCAGAGCCAACACGCCATCAAGGCTCTTCTAAGGTCACTAAAAAGACCTCAGCTCAGGAAGATCTTTTCAGTTTTTTGTTTTAAAGTTTTATATACTATGTTCTTAATGTTTTTTATGTTCTTAATGTTCTTTCAGTTTCTGAGTAGCATAAACGAGGGCCACCACACTGTTATACTAAATAAGACAACACAATGGAGAAACTGGGTGTAACCAAAATAATCTCATATAATGTAAAAGGGATCCTGAATCCAGTTAAAAGATCCAAGATTCTAGGCAAAATGAAAAAAGACAAAGCAGGAATAATATTTTTACAGGAAACCCACCTAACAGACGTGGAGCACACTAAACTTAATAGACAAGGGTTTAAAATGATCTCTTCATCTTCATATAAGTCAGGGAGGAGGAGGGGGGTAGCGACATTGATCTCAACCAAAATTATATTTGAAAAAAAATCAGAACACAAAGATAAAGAAGGGAGATACAGTATGGTTGGGCGGCTAGAGGGAGACGATATCACCCTGCTGAATGTATATGCATCTCCAGGGGCTAACTGGAAATTTTATAAAAATGTATTTGACCTAATGATTACTAAAGCCCAAGGTTTAGTGATATGTGGTGGAGACTTCAATCTAAGACTGAATCCATACTGGGATGCATCAGGTAATTCTCCACATCAAAATAACACTCAAAGTAGAAAAACTCGGATGCTACTAAAAGAAATGGGAATCTGTGACGTGTGGAGGGAATTCAACCCCAGTGTAAAAGATTATACATTTTACTCAGCACCACATTCATCATACTCAAGGATTGACTATTTTTTTATGTTTAATAGAGACATTGGAAGAGTAAAAACATGTAAAATAGGACTGATGGATCTTTCTGACCACAGTCCGATCTATATGGACTTAAGTATCCAAAAATACACAAATAATACATTTTCTTGGAGGTTAAATTCAAATGTGCTGAAAGGACCACTGAAAGATGAATTGGAATCAGATATTCTCAGATATTTGGAAGAAAATTATAATGGAGAAGTATCCCCTTTAATACTGTGGGATGCATGCAAAGCTGTAATAAGGGGAAAGATTATCGCAAAACTGGCAATCCAAAAGAAACTGAGACAAGAAAAACTATTCACATTAGAGTCAGAACTTAAGAACCTAGAAAAAGAGCACAAAGACAACACTCATTCTAATGACTCACTCAAAATTAAGGAAATTAAAAAAACAAATGAGATCTACACAATAGAAATCCAGAAGAAACTTACATTTCTGAAACAAAAATACTATGAAACAGGCAGCAAATCGGCAAAATTACTAGCCTATAAATTGAGGAAACAACAAACGGAGAGAGCAATCTACAAAATCAGAGACCCAGTATCAAAGGAAATAAAATTTAGAATTCAGGATATTCTTAAAAGCTTCGAGAACCACTACAAGAACTTGTACTCCCTCAAAAAACATAAAAACGCATCCGAAGCATTCCTAAACACATTAAACCTTCCCCAACTTACTGAGTCACAAAATAAAACACTACTGTCAGAAATACAACCTAAAGAATTAGAAAAAGCAATTATGAAACTTAAAGCTAACAAATCCCCAGGAGCAGATGGCTATACAGCAGAGTGGTACAAAACCTTTAAACAGCATCTATCTCCTCTCCTCCTGAAAACATTTAACTATGTCCTCCACACAGGGGAAATCCCCCCCTCCTGGACAGAAGGGGTCATTGCAGTCGTACCTAAACCTGAAAAGGATAAACTAGACTGCTCCAACTACAGACCAATCAGTGTGTTAAATCAGGACTATACAGTGGGGTAAAAAAGTATTTAGTCAGCCACCAATTGTGCACGTTCTCCCACTTAAAAGATGAGAGAGGTCTCCAATTTTCATCATAGGTATACCTCAACTATGAGAGACAAAATGAGAAAAAAAAATCCAGAAAATCACATTTGTCTGATTTTTAAAGAATTTATTTGCAAATTATGGTGAAAAATAAGTATTTGGTCAATAACAAAAGTTCATCTCAATACTTTGTTATATACCCATTTTTGACAATGACAGAGGTCAAACGTTTTCTGTAAGTCTTCACAAGGTTTTCACACACTGTTGCTGGTATTTTGGCCCATTCCTCCATGCAGATCTCCTCTAGAGCAGTGATGTTTTGGGGCTGTTGCTGGGCAACACGGACTTTCAACTCCCTCCAAAGATTTTCTATGGTGTTGAGATCTGGAGACAGGCTAGGCCACTCCAGGACCTTGAAATGCTTCTTACGAAGCCACTCCCTTCGTTTCCCGGGCGGTATGTTTGGGATCATTGTCATGCTGAAAGACCCAGCCACGTTTCATCTTCAATGCCCTTGCTGATGGAAGGAGGTTTTCACTCAAAATCTCACCATACATGGCCCCATTCATTCTTTCCTTTACATGGATCAGTTGTCCTGGTCCCTTTTGAGGAAAAACAGCCCCAAAGCACGATGTTTCCACCCCCATGCTTCACAGTAGGTATGGTGTTCTTTCTCCTCCAAACATGACAAGTTGAGTTTTTACCAAAAAGTTCTATTTTGGTTTCATCTGACCATATGACATTCTCCCAATCCTCTTCTGGATCATCCAAATGCTCTCTAGCAAACTTCAGACGGGCCTGGACATGTACTGGCTTAAGCAGGGGGACACGTCTGGCACTGCAGGATTTGAGTCCCTGGCGGCGTAGTGTGTTACTGATGGTAGCCTTTGTTTCTTTGGTCCCAGCTCTCTGCAGGTCATTCGCTAGGTCTCCCCGTGTGGTTCTGGGATTTTTGCTCACCGTTCTCACTATCATTTTGACCCCACGGGGTGAGATCTTACGTGGAGCCCCAGATCGAGGGAGGTTATCAGTGGTCTTGTATGTCTTCCATTTTCTAATAATTGCTCCCACAGTTGATTTTTTTCACACCAAGCTGCTTACCTATTGCAGATTCAGTCTTCCCAGCCTGGTGCAGGTCTACAATTTTGTTTCTGGTTTCCTTTGACAGTTCTTTGGTCTTGGCCATAGTGGAGTTTGAAGTCTGACTGTTTGAGGTTGTGGACAGGTGTCTTTTATACTGATAATGAGTTCAAACAGGTGCCATTAATAAAGGTAACGAGTGGAGGACAGAGGAGCTTCTTAAAGAAGTTGTTACAGGTCTGTAAGAGCCAGAAATTTTGCTTGTTTGTAGGTGACCAAATACTTATTTTCCACCATAATTTGCAAATAAATTCTTTAAAAATCAGACAATGTGATTTTCTGGATTTTTTTTTTCTCATTTTGTCTCTCATAGTTGAGGTATACCTATGATGAAAATTGGAGACCTCTCTCATCTTTTAAGTGGGAGAACTTGCACAATTGGTGGCTGACTAAATACTTTTTTGCCCTACTGTAAGCTTTTTACCACTATCCTTGCCAAAGGTTAGAAAATATACTGACAGACTTAATTCATTTAGACCAAACAGGTTTTATAAGACAAAGACAGACACAAGACAACATTAGATGCACTTTACACATAATTCATCATATTAAAAAATATAACTTAAATGCAGCCATATTGGGATTAGATGCTGAAAAAGCATTTGATTCGGTTAACTGGTCTTTCCTATATAGAATCTCATCCAGTTTTAGTTTTCATAACAACTTCATTATCCAGGCATTATATAAAAAACCAACAGCTAAAATAAGGATTAACAGTAAATTATCATCATCTTTTGAACTGGAAAGAGGATGTCGTCAGGGCTGCCCCTTGTCTCCACTGCTCTTTGCAATCTTCATAGAACCTCTGAGCCAATGGATAAGACGGAATCAAAAAATTCAAGGCATTACACTTGGTCAGAAGGAACATAAAATAGCACTCTTTGCTGATGACATTTTAATATACCTGGGGCAGCCGGACACCTCTTTCCCAGAACTATTCTCAGTTTTTTCAGAGTATGGAGATTTATCGGGGTACGAATTAAACATGCATAAAACCCAAGTTTTAACATTCAACTATGACCCAAATCAATATTTACTAAGCAAACTCAAAACTAACTGGGAGATGGAATCTGTGAAATATCTGGGGGTCAATATCCCGAAACAACTCAACAAAATTATAACACTAAACTATGATCCACTGATGGCAAAAATAAAATCAGATCTAGCAAGATGGAATATGATACCATTCTTGGGTACCGCACAAAGAATTGAAGCAGTCAAAATGAATATACTTCCACGTCTTCTATACCTTTTCCAAACAATAGTGGTAGAACCTCCCCAAAAAACATGGCAAGAACTGGACAGAAGGATCTCAAGATTCATATGGCAGGGCAAGAGACCTAGAATCAGATATAGAACCCTACAGCTAAACAAAGACAAAGGTGGGCTCGCGCTGCCAAATATCAGGGACTATTTTAAAGCCGCACAAATTAAAACTTTAGTAGAGATATGTAACCCAGTCTACACTGCACAATGGAAGGAGATGGAATGCCAAATAACAAGTGACATCCCCCTACAGGCGATAATAGGGAACAATGCCTTACCTAAACTTTTGAATAACACTAACCCGTGGATAGACACCCCACTAAAAATTTGGTTTAAGATGTCAGAGAGAATCAAACTAAAGAACCCTATCGATTACTGCAATGGATTGCCTATGATCAAGACTTTACTCCTAATAAAACAGACACTAGATTTAAAAAGTGGAAAGAGAACGGACTGATAAAATATTACGATTTTTTTAAAGGGCAAATTTTAAGAAGTTTTGAAGATTTAAAAAAAACAAGGTCTAATAAATCAAGACCTTTACAGGTTCTTTCAGCTTAGACACCACATAAACAAAATACTTAAAAAGGAGGATTTGGAAAGGGCCCAGTCAGGTGTTCTGAAGGTCTTCTTAATGGCATATAAAGGGATCCCAGAGATCAGATACATTTCTAAAATATACCAAGGTCTTCAAGACTTAAAAGGAGACAACACATCATATATAAAAGAGAGATGGGGAAAAAGAGGGGAATTTCACTTTACAACTGGAAATATGGGAAAAGCTAAATAAACAACAATGGAAAAGTGCCTCATCCCTGCAGTGGAGAGAATTTGGATGGAAAAATTTGGTAAGATTTTTCAGAACACCTGCACAAAACAAATTTACTTGTAAGGGGTTGAATTGTTGGCGCTTGTGTGGTGAAGAGACTGCAAATCATTTTCATGTGTTTTGGTCATGCCCAGTTATCCACCAATATTGGACCAATGTACAGACAATATTGGGGAAAATATTCAAAATAACAGTCCCCTTTTCTTTTATAACTTTGTATTTGGGTTTACTACCGGAATCACTGGAAAGACAAGGAGAAAAATACTTATTCACTGTTTTAATATTGGCAAGTAAAAAAGCTCTAACTAAAAAATGGATGTTGAAGGACTGTCCTACACCTGAAGATTGGATTAACGTGATTCAAGACATTTACTCGATGGAAAAGTTGACATTCGCACTGAGACAGGACATGGGTGGGTTCTTGAACTTTTGGCAACCCTGGATCGCATATGTGTCTTCCATTAGATCTAATCTTTGACAAATACCATTTCAATAATGGCACCTCTCTTTGTTCCAACACTACTCAGATGCTCTTTTATTTTTTTTAATTTTTTTTTTGTTTTTTTTTTTTTGTTTTTTCTTGTTTTGTTGTTAGTTTTTTTGTTCTTTCTTTCTTTTCTCTTTCTTTCACTTAAAAAAAAGGGTGTTGTAATAATTCTTCCAATGTTGTCAAAGAACAAAAAAAAGGGAACATTTGAAGAAAATGTAAACAATGCAATGCTGTAATGACATGTATACCCTTTACAAAAACTTAAAAAAACAACAACAAAACACTTGAAATATATCACTCTGTGTGTAATGAATCTGTATAATGAGTTTCATTTTTTTAATTGAATTACTGAAATAAATCAACTTTTTGGTGACATTCTAATTTATTGCAGTGCACCTGTAGATTAACTTTATGTAAAGTTTACAACAGTATTTTTTTCTCTGCTTTACACAACCCAAACCCCAATCAGTAATCTGTAACTTATCTTTTCTTCCCTCTTCAGACCAGCAGAACTTTAACGTGTCTGTGGAGAACATGCTTACTCGATGCCTGGACAACGAGCAGAGCTGGCGTCTCCATAACCACCTGGGGGACAACAAAGGCTCCCAGCTGCTCATAGAGGACAGCCTGTCCCTGGTCCGTGAAAACAAGGGGGACACGCTGGTCTTCCCATGCATCCTGAGCGCCCTGCAGTGGATCACCCAGGGCCGAGACTCAGTACTGGCAGACTCAGCCAAGAGCGTGTTACCTGTCAAACCCAGCGTCATGGCCAAAGCTGCTCCTCTGTGTGAAGCGGCTGAGATCCACGTCCTCATCACTGGGAGCCTCCATCTTGTGGGGGGAGCTCTCAAACATCTGGACTCCAATTCATCAAAGTAAACAGGATTTCTCTGCTCATTAGGTTTTTGTACTGTTGGCTTTTCTGATGGGACTCTGGTCTTAACCAGAGTTGTGTCTTTTATAATTTCTCTACAAGCTAATTTGGACCAAGGCAGCTGCAGCATCATTCAGAGCCTTACAGACGAGCGCATGGCGTTCGTAATTTACTTGAAACTAAATGTGTTTACATGAACTGCAGAGGGTACCCCTGAGATTGGAATTCATGCAACTTTTTAGCTCTGCACATGCACAGGGCACTGATGTGATCAGTCAGAACTGTTGTTGTTAGTGTCTGTGCTAGCAGTTGCTGCTAAAACGGCTCACTGTGCCAGCATTTGTCTTCCTTCCTCCTTCTGGACTTCACCACATACAGCTGGTACAACTGCAGTCCTCCCTCCTGCCTGTATCTTTACTAAAACACATCAGTTTTCTCCATTTAAAGCGCATGATTGGTCAAACAAATAGTGTTTTATTGATGATGCAACATTAAGTGTGGGCATGTGTATCATTTTAGAAGACTGATCCGATTAGAGTCAAGTAAAAGTCTCGTAATTATCAGTCAGTCAAAACTTTATTTATATAGCACTTTTCATACAAAAGGTTGTAGCACAAAATGCTTAACAAATTAAAAATATGACACAATTACTCGCACCCACCCCTTCACCCACCCAACTCTGCGTGCACACACACACACACACACACTTATCTATTTGAGACATGGCCAGACGCCAAGGATCCAGGTGTAATTATGAATGTGAACTGTCATGATGGGCAAATCTGATCTGTCAAATCAGAATGGAACAGTGTGGCTTAGCTTTAAAAACCTTTGTATGAGTGTTCTGGTACCTTTAATGTCGCCTTTCATACTCATCTTAAATTCACCTTTTTCCTTTCATTTTGTCATACATCACAATGTACATGACCTCCTATGATGTAGATGATGTGTAAATATCGTAACACGTGTTGGATTCAGGCTAATTTGCCAATCATATCAGTGTAATGTTATATACTAAAAGTCTTATTTAAATGGGCCTTAATTTTTCAAAATTGCCTTTCATGTAAAAATAAACTATTTTCAAGTAAAATGTACTTAAAACTAAGTATGAAGATATCTGCACATCTTTATGATATCAACAATAAAACACTAATCTCCTAAAGTAGTCTTGTCACCTTTTGGAAAATATGTTCTGTCTGATTCTAAAGATGTTCAGGGATGGCAATTTTCCGCGGATTTCCGCCGATTTATTTCAGGAATGGCAATTTTCCGCCGATCCGCGGATTTCTGCCGATTTATTTTCAAATTGATCATTTCTGTGAATCGTCTAAATCCGTTGAGAAAATTTTAGGGGGGGTAAGGTACCTTATTGTTACCGATTTTAGCGAAAATCAGCACGATTACATAAGCGCTCGGCGCTTCCCCGGAAGTCTCCCGCGATAACACGGATGTGTTGTGTTCAAGCTACTGCTGTATTGTAAACAGCCCTGCGATTGGATAGCTGCAAACGATTGGACCAATCAAATGGCTCGTTGTATGCTTTGTCAAAAATTCATGGCGGCGTTCTCAGGGATGTGATTTTCCTCTCATTCGCCGAATTCCGCTTTATTTTATCTTCCAGGAAGATTAAGTACGTTAGCGGCTTGTGGTCCATGAACGCAGTGAAGGTGCGCCCTTTCAGCTGGAAAGGGCGCCCACTGGAAGTGGCGTATGGCCAGGTGGAGATCCATTAACGCTCTGTCGAACGCGCTGTATTTACGCTCACTGTCGTGCAAAGACCTGCTAAAAAGGTGAGCGGCTGCCAAGAACCGGCAGTGCATTGCTCCACGACGGCCGCTATGCCCATGTCCGAGCCGCCAGTAGTGCAGTGTTTGCCAGAGCTGTTTTAACAGCAGAACGCCTGCTCCCGCTCAGGAGTCCAGTCGACTCTGTCCGCCGGTTTCCGTTTCTTGAGTGCGGCGTACAACAGCTGTATGAGCTGGGCTGCGCGGGGGAGGAAACGGTAATAAAAGTTAACCATTCCCCAAAAACTCCTGCAGCACCCTGACATTGATGTTGAGGAGGAAAAAATAACAAAACAATTTAGTTACATTACTTTTATGATTCCAAACAGTTTAAAATTGACAGTGCACAGTGGACAATGACTCATAACTTTTGAATATTTCCAAGACTTGGCTACATCAGTGATTGTGCAAAATGAACTGCTCAAGACTCAATGGAGATTGAAACTGGTGATCTGAAATGAATGCTGAAATTATAAAAAGTAATGGTATGTTGGAATTTTATTTCTATTATGGAATAGATAAAATTAACTGATTTTGATTTGATCAAGTGTTAAAGCATGTGATGGATAATGCTTGTTGGAATATTTTAGGAATGCTATCTTCTTGGAACATAAGTCAATATTATACAATAATAAGTGGCATTCAGCTGTTTGTTTTGTCATTTAAGCACAGTTCTGGTACTTAAAAATCATAAAAACCCAGGAGCTTTGGGGGGCTTCGCCCCCCTTGCCCCACAAATGGGGCTCTGCCCCGGACCCCACCGGGGGACTGCGTCCCCCAGACCCCCTGCTAAATTTTCAGATAATTTCTCCAACCCCAAATCACATCCCTGGTTCGTGTTGGAATTCTGAGCTTTCGGTATTGTTTTCAGCGGAAATATGAGATTTTTATCGAAGGATCAGGAGTCATCAGTGCTAGAAATAGACAAAAGTGTCAAAAATAAGTTCCGATGGAATTGGCTTGAGAGAAAAGTGACTGGCTTGCTGCCAAAAGGAAGAAAGTTTCATGTTAGAAGTGACTTGGTGACCAGTGTAAATAGTGTAATAAACTCTTATAGAACTGTTAAATATGTTGGACTAAAGATAGTGAGACAACATTGAAGAAAAAGTAAGTTAACTTTTCATTAAATTTAATGATTTATCTAAGTCTAGTATTTCATTTTTTTATCATTTTTTTTTTTCAGTCTAAATTACTTCTGTTTTACTGAAAACCTCTCAGCTTCAGGGGGGCTGCCCCCCCCCCCCCCAATAAGTCAATCGACCGAATTAGATTTCAGCTGAAATCAAAATTTCCTGTTGCCATCCCTGGATGTTTGACAACATTTCTTTCACTTAAGAAATTTGATTGGCCTAAATGCACAAAACTGCAGGCTAATAGCCCAGTGATCTACTGATCATAAGATGGCAGATAAGTTCTGGTGTACTGTTCTAAATGGAATTATTACCTACCCCATTTCGTGTCCCTTTATTAGATGCCTGGAGAATCTAGAAGTACATTTGAAATCCTTCACTCTTAGCACGCATTCACACGGCCACTATTTGGTCTGGACTAAAGGACCAAAGAGTGTAATCCATGGATAGTTTGGTTCGTTTGGTGCCGTCTGAACGCGCATTGGAACTGGTGCAGCACCAAACAAGCAAACTCTGGTCCCCCTGAAAACGGAGGTCTCGGTTCGCTTGCAAACGCAGTCTGGAGCGCTTTGCTTGCCGTGTGAATGCAAACGGAGTATCCAGTGGACCAAAGGGCGGACGAGGCCCCTCGGCGTTTGTGTAACCACAGCAACACACAGAAGAGAAAGTGGTGTTTACTGTAAAGGTGCCTTCACATCAAATGCAAACGGGCAAATTTTTTGCACAGCACGATTACATTATAACTCAGTGTAAATACATGAAAAGACATAAAGATGCAGACAGGCGAAGTTGCCACTCACCTGAAAAAATGGTCGCTGTTGAAAACTTGATGTGTGTTCCCTGGCAGCACGTCCATGGTAGGAACCTGTGGGTAGATAAATCCAACTCCCTGATTCAGTTGAAGAGCTCCTGGTTCTTCAGCCTCCATTTTGGGTAGAAAATAACAAAGACAGCCGCGTGGATCTAAGAAATACTTTTACCAGAGAAAACTGAGGAGAAAAGTTTAAAAAATGTCTCTTGGACTTGGAGGAATGAGGAGTGAGGAGGAGATGCAGGCTGTGATAGACATTTGGTCTGGACCAGAATTCTCAGCTGCTTGTGGCTACACACAAGAATACTGATGTTTTTAAAACGTTTAGCGACATGATGGCGGCACGGGGGTTGATACAGACAGTGAAGCTTTTCATTTTTATTAGTTGGTGGCACATAACGCCTCGGCTGAAGGGAACGGTGTTATGCTGAGAATTGCTTGCGTGCCGAGAATTGCATCCCATCGTCAAATAAACATAATTTAAAGATAATTTACAAGAGGTAATAACAATTTTTACTTCTAAAAATGTATAATGGGTACTTCTAAAAATGCACAAATGGTTACAAGCCTGGCTGTAGTGTTATATTTTATAGTTTTGGTGCATGGGATGCAATTCTTAGCAAGCGAGCAATTCTCGGCATAACACCGGATTTCCCTTTTCGGTCCCGGCCAATTGATGAGACGGATTTCTCTTCTTCGCAGAGATTTTTTCTTCCTGGTCAGTGGTGGCTTTGGCTACAGCGCCATAAACGAGCAGCTGTTGCAACTGCGTGACACTGTCCAAGTAGTTTGGTTCGCTTGAGGAAAGTGCTGTGTGAATGCAAACCAAACAAAGGTGTGAAAATTCTCGCCATCCCCCACCGAGTCGAACCGAGACCCCCAGATTATCCTGGTGTGAAAGCAGTCTTACAAAACTCTAAATGATCAGGCCCTTTGTTAAAGATCTCAGTACCATGTCATCCTAACAGCACTGTGCTCCCAAAAACACAGGATTGCTTGTAATACCAAGAATATCTAAGGCTAACACTTAAATGTTTCAGATCATCAAACAAATTTAAATAGACAAAAGATAACACAAGTAAACACAAAATGCAGTTTTTAAATGAAGGTGTTTATTATTAGGAGTAAAAAAAATCCAAACCTACATGGCCCTGTGTGAAAAAGTGATCCCCCCCCCCCCAGTTAAAACATAAATTAACTGGTTTATCACATCTTTGGGAAGCTGAGTTCAATTTCTCTAGCCACACCCAGGCCTAATTACTGCCACAGCTGTTCTCAATCAAGAAAAAACTTAAATAGGACCTGCCTGACAAAGTGAAGTAGACCAAAAGATCCTCAAAAGCTAGACATTAGTGATGGCCAAATGAGGCTTTCTGGAGGACTCGAGGCCTTTCATCAAAATGGTTCACATATAGACAAGGCCTCATGTGGGACTTCATTTTCTGGACAAAATGTATACAACATGCTGATTTTTACAAGGATATTGTTGGTTTAATGTGTATTTTTTCAATTTCAATAAATGTGCTATCTTTTAAGAAATATCAATCAAAAGGGGAAAAAAGAAATAAAACTGGGGTGACTCCATTGAATGTGTCTGTGTTACTTTGTGTGCTTTAACTACTTAACCATTTTTATTAAGAAATAATAAATTTTCAACAGTCTTATACTGTCCCAGTATATTCACCTCTGGCCTCATCCTTGTGCAGGGCACAATAGCAATAGTGCCTTAGCATAATGACGCGTAATAATGATCCAAGCTCTTTGAAACACAAGTGACACTTCACCTTGCAAATAAAAATGAAATTAAGAGAACAACACAGCTGGGATTCAAACCCAAGTCTCCCACTTGCAAAATGGATATACTACCGCTAAGCCATCACCTCAGTTGCAATAAATATCCACTATTATAGGGCCTTTTCCACTAGCACGCTTTAGCGCGACACGGGACGGCTCAGCACGCTTTGTACGCTTTTCCACAAGCCCCAACACGGTTTAACAGCCGCGATTCTCAGCCCTGCTGAAGGGCAGGGTACAGCAGTGCTGAGCTGAGCCGTATTGTGACGTTAACAGACTGGTCGCCGCTGATTGGTCAGGTCATAACCGGCGCTGATTGGTCAGGTTGTAATCGCCCCTCTCCTCCTCCTCTTCTACCGAATCTTCACGACCTTCTCAATAAAGTTTTTGAAAAAAAAAAAGAATCTAGACGACCGCCATTACTCAGCACGCAACCACTGTTGGCTGTTTATTTTCAGTGTATTGCTGTGCTATTTTCATTTATTCTCTATCAAAAATGGCTTCGCGTAATAAGGGTGTTCCATGGACCAATTAGGAGGGGCAGTGTCTGCTCACTGCATTGTCAGACGAACGTATCCAGCGCGAGTTAGACGGAGTCACCCGGAATGAAAAAATATACCGGGAGGTCTCGACATCGGAGTCCTTTAACGGTGAGTTTTAATTTTTTTTTATTGTGCGTTTTTTCGCAAATATATTCGGTAAGACGCTTAGTTTATTTATGCAATAAAAAAGCTGTTCATTTGTGGATGATGATCGCTGCTTTATCGCAGCACACTGCGGACTCGCTTTTCTTTTAATTATTCATGTGAATAATACGCTGAAATAAGCTTATGTAATCTTGTTAAAAACTATTGTCTTTTCTGTATATCTTGCACTTGCATGCTGTATTTTATTGTGTGCATTTTCCTTGTAGAATCCACGCGTCCGCCGCGCCAGCCCGCCCGGATTCTCCAATGTGAATCTGTCCCGCCACCAGGCGCAAAATGTATTCAATGTAGCGGTTTGATTAAACCCCCACAACACACAGACAGAACACAGAGACAGTCAGCTCGCACTCCTGGGCTTTTTCCGCTGCATGCTGCGTTTACAGCCGTGAAGTTAAAGTGTTCATGCATCTTGTCCTTACTGTGCTTCTTCTGAGCATCTTACATATGTAGATGTGCTTTGGTGTAAATCTCCACAAACAGACTGGTCAAACACAGCGCTCGGCTAGAGCAAATAACAGAACAGTGAAATGTGTATTAATGTCTACAGGCAGCCCCGTTTCGTCTGGCTCACCTCTGTGATGTTAATTGTTGCCTTTCATGCAAATGTCTCATGCCTGTCCTGTTATCTCTTTGATCAGACCAACTGCTGTGAATGCTTTGATGTATTGTTGTAGTTGGGTGTATATATACTGCATTGTAACCATGCTCTCACTCTCTCAATCTCACTTCTGCAACTACAGCTGCGGGACACAGACATTGTGTCCTCCTTCTCTGAGAGCCGTGGGCTCGCTCTCGGCGCATTTGCACGGCGCCGGGAGCGGAGCTTGTGACGGCGGTATGATTAATAAAACTCTACTTAAAACCTCCAACAACGCCGCATTATTTCATGCCGCCGTACTGGTGACCCCTTGAAGACGCACACACTTTGTGCGACGCAGCCTTCTGATTTAGACGGCCACGCTGGCGAGCCGACGCTGAAAAAAACGAGCGGCCAGCGAACGCAGCACCCGGGCATGAATGCTCCGTCGCAGCGGCCTGACTGGTCCGCCCTCCCTGCGGCTTCAGGGAGACCTCGACGCGGAGCCAACACAGGCGAGCCGTTCTCCGGACATCACCCACGACCGGGAAAACTGCAGAAAACGTCATGGCGCGACCCTCGCCTGAGATCGGGACGTCCACGCTGGACCAGCCGAGGGACACAGAACGTTTTCTCCCTCTCACCGCTACGCCTCCCTCTCAGCGATCCTACTCATCCACCCGAGCCTAAGGAACAAAGATCGTCTATTTCCTCTCACCGCTCCAACGCACCATGGCCAATCTGCAGCCACAGCTCAACCTGGATTTTATCGGCGCCGTCTGCGCCGATCTCCACCAAGATTCTGCACCCTGGTTCTCCTCTCCAGCTGGCCCACCCACGCACGAGCCCCGGCGCAAGCACCGGGGAGTTACGAGGACGGCGCATCACGCACGGGACAAATAACGGCTCCAGAGACCGCCATCGTCCTCCGCCGCTGCTCACAGAACCCTCAGGGCTGCTCGTTCACCTGAAGCAAGCACGCAGCTCGCCACTGGATTTTTTTTTTAATGGTCTCAGCCACGGCACATAAGGGATTTCAGCCGTCAGCTGTTCCCGGAGGGTTTTAGGGTTGCTCCTGCACCTAAAGCCAACAAGCCGAGTCCCTCTGCTTCTTTTTTTTTCTTACAGCCGCTCCTGCTTTTCTTCATGGCCACGAGAGGAGCCGGAGACTAATTTTTCTTCTTCTGATCTCTGCATGTTCAGACGGGACATCGCGGAGCAGCAAACACTTTTGGCGCGACTCGAACGATTTTCCCGCGCCCGGTCAGCATGTACTACCCCCCCCCCACCCCTCCTCCTGCACAGAGCTTTTCCCTGCTCGCTGCCCAGACTGCAACATCGAGGTCACGGTCCCCTACCGTTCCCTCTGGGGGGGGAGCAGTGCAGCGGTTTGATTAAACCCCCACAACACACAGAACACAGAGACAGTCAGCTCGCACTCCTGGGTTTTTTCCGCTGCATGCTGCGTTTACAGCCGTGAAGTTAAAGTGTTCATGCATCTTGTCCTTACTGTGCTTCTTCTGAGCATCTTACATATGTAGATGTGCTTTGGTGTAAATCTCCTCAAACAGACTGGTCAAACACAGCACTCGGCTAGGTTTTAACTCTACTTAAAACCTCCAACAACGCCGCATTATTTCATGCCGCCGTATTCAATGATAAATATTTGCAACATTTAAATGAGGTTGCAGAAAACGCGAGGGTATCCCAGGAGCTGGCAGAGACGGCTTCATTCAACCGAGCCTTCCTGACCCAGTTTGGGAAGCTGGGAGAGGCACTCAGTGGTCGGCGTGTATAAAATGTTGATTAACCTTCATGTTGTGTTGCAAAGTTTTTTTTTTTATTTTAATATTTTGTATATAATAAAATGGAATTGTTTTGGAAAGTGTGGTTTGTCTGTTATAATACTGAATTATAAAACAGTATAATTGCATAGAAATTCCATTGCCTAGTCTGATGAAAATGATGCTGATCATCCTGTCAGGGGTCAACCATTGTAAAGGTAATGTAATTTTTAACTAGACCAAAAAACAAATGTTTTTGTAAGCTTTCTGTTCTTTTTATTGAAATATCATAAAAAATTAGCACCACATGATACAGTCTAAACTTTAGGTAAATTTTTTTATGTTAACTTATAAGAAGTTGCACAGTTGGACTTTAAAATGCAGCAGGAGAGATTGATCAAGCTTACAAGTCAAAAAGTAAGTATATGTAAATTGAATGTTCTATTGGCATTCCAAATTCAGAGAATTACAATACTTTAGAAGGAGTGTAGCATCATCTAAACGGAAAATAATAATACCGTTGTTCCAAACGTTGACCTGAAGGTGAAAAACATGAATTTTTTTTATTCATGTGGTAGACTGCAAGTCTAATTTAAAACATTACTGGCACATGCCTCTAGAGGGAACTACCTGTATTGTTCAGCACTACTATTAAGGGGACACATTAGAACAAGAGTGTAAAAACCCCGCGCAGAATCCATGTTCAGTCTATTATGTGTGTTGCAGAATAAACGGCAGAGTTAGCCAAAGAAATAACTCAAGTGTGATCATTGCTACACGGTAGGATATCACACAATTGGCGACGAGGATTAAAAGAAAAAAATCAGCGGCGAGAAACAGAGAACATTGCAAGTGTGGCGAACTCAAGTGACTCCAGTAGTTCGAGTGCAAGTTCAGAGGAGGAAAAACGAGGTTTCCCCACCACGACGAGCAATGGCGGCTGTAATCGGAACGGTAACCCCTTTTGATAACTCGACTCAGTCATGGGAAGAATATGGTGAAATGTTGGACTTTTTCTTCCAAGCTAATGAGATTGAGGAGCCAGACAAACGGAAGGCTGTACTGTTGAGTGGAGTTGGTGCAACTACTTACAGCTTGTTGAGAAATTTAATAAGCCCTGCATTACCGAAAGATAAAACGTACGACCAGCTTACTGCTGAGCTTCAGAAGCACTTCAGCCCCAAACCGAGTGAAATCGTGCAACGATTCAAATTTAATTCACGCATAAGGAGGAACACTGAGTCCATAGCAGAGTATGTGGCAGAATTGAGGAAATTAGCACTGCACTGTGATTACAAAGACTCATTGGAAGAAATGTTAAGAGACAGACTTGTGTGTGGAGTGAATGATGACCGAATGCAACGGCGACTTTTATCTGAAACAAAACTCACTTTTGCAAAGGCTTTGGAATTATGCCAAGCGATGGAAACAGCATCTAAAGATGTGAGAGAAATGCAAAGGAAGCTAACAGAGGACACAGCAACGCATGTTCGTGTGCCTAAGACCCAAGTAGGTGTCCACAAAGTGTTGACTGACAAAACTCAGCACAAATTCCCCAGTTGTTATCGCTGCAAAGGCCAGCACAATGCTGCCGAGTGCAAATTTGCCACTGAGCTGTGTCATAATTGTGGCAAGCGAGGGCACATTAAGAAAGCATGTAGAATAAAGGTGGACAGCGCACAGGTGCTGAAAGCGACAGTTAATGGGCAAAAGTATGAAAACAAGGGCCCAAGAAAGGAACAGCGAGCGAATCAACTGAGAGGGGAGGGAGAAAGTGATACAGAAGACATGGGTTTTCACACAATTTACAACACGTCAGAGGAGCTGACCAAGGTAGCGCCCATCACGCGTACCATGAATGTTAATGGAATGAAAGTAACATTTGAAGTTGATACAGGCTGTGGAGTAACCATATTAAGTAAACAGCAATATACACAACTGTGGAAGAAAACAGACACAGCAGAATTAAATCCCTGTTCATTAAAATTAAAAACATACACAGGAGAGAAGCTAGACGTGCTAGGCATGGCACAAGTGAAGGTGCAACACGAAAACAAAGAAAAGGACTTACCTGTAGTAGTAGTTGGGAGCGAAGGACCAAATCTACTAGGGCGAAGTTGGCTACAAGAACTGGCCATGATGGATCAGTTGGTGAATAAAGTGGAATCTCAGCCCAAATTGCAGCTGGAGGAGATCCTCGAAAGACACGCTGAGGTGTTCAAAGAAGGCTTAGGACAGCTAAAAGGTGTCACTGCAAAGATTAATGTGGACAAGGAGGCCCAACCACGATTCTGCAAACCCCGACCGGTACCCTATGCAGTCAAGCCACTGGTTGAAAGCGAGCTACAGAGGCTGCTGGATGACAAGATCATTGAGCCAGTGCAGGTTGCAGAATGGGCGGCGCCCATAGTCCCAGTGAGAAAGCCGGATGGCTCCATTAGAATATGTGGAGATTACAAACTCACTGTCAATCGAGCATCACGGGTGGATCAGTATCCAATTCCTAAAGTGGAGGACCTCTTCGCACAGCTGAATGGCGGCCGACACTTCACGAAATTAGACATGAGTCACGCCTACCAACAAGTAGTCCTGGAAGAAGAATCAAGAAAGTATGTAACCATCAATACACACAAAGGCTTATATACCTACACACGCTTACCATTTGGAGTAGCTTCCAGTCCTGCTATATTCCAGAGAACTATGGAGGGCATCCTAGGTGGAATTCCGAATGTTGCCATTTATTTGGATGACATCCTTTGTACAGGACCAAATGAACAAGAACATCTGAAAACGCTGGAGGAAGTGCTTCAACGGTTGGAGAAAAGCGGTCTGAGGTTGAAAAGAAGCAAGTGTGAGTTCATGGGAAAAGAGGTGGTGTTCCTAGGCCACAAGATCAACGCCAGTGGTCTACACCCTCTAACAGACAAAGTGGAAGCCATTGCGGAGGCGCCTGAGCCACAAAATGTTACTGAGTTAAAAGCCTACCTGGGCTTGTTGAACTATTACCATAGGTTCCTCCCAAAGCTCTCCACGCTGCTGGCACCACTACATACCTTACTTAAGAAGGAAGAAAAATGGTCATGGGGGGTCAAGCAGCAGAAGGCGTTTGAAGAGTCCAAAGCGCTACTTCAGTCCTGTAGTGTGTTAGTGCATTATGATTCAAACAAACCACTCATCCTGGCGTGTGACGCATCACCCTACGGTGTGGGAGCTGTACTCTCTCATCGTATGGAGGATGGCTCAGAGAGACCCATAGGGTTCGTCTCAAGAACTCTTAGTGCAGCTGAGAAAAACTACTCCCAGCTAGACAAGGAGGGCCTTGCAGTAGTATTTGGTGTAAAAAAATTCCACAAATACCTGTACGGGAGACAGTTCGCTATAGTGACTGACCACAAGCCACTAATTTCACTGTTCAGTGAAATGAGAGCCATACCCCAGATGACATCTCAGAGAATTCAGAGATGGGCCGTTACATTAGCAGCGTATGAGTACACCATCGTTTACAAAGCCGGACGGGACCATACGAATGCTGACGCGATGAGTAGGCTACCCTTGGATGGAGGAAGAGACAGCACGCCTGAGGAGGAGGAGAGAGTGCTATTGTTTGAAGATATCGGCGTGCCCCTGGTGAACGCACAACAAATAAAGAAGTGGACAGACAAAGACCCTGTTCTAGCAAGAGTGCGAGAATACATCTTGCGAGGATGGCCGAAGATGAACAGTCCTGAGTTCATTCCCTATGCCCGACGACAGGATGAGCTCAGCACCCAGGAAGGTTGTATCCTGTGGGGAGGACGCGTGGTTGTTCCACCACCTGGTAGGAATGCCTTACTGCAACAACTACACCAAGCACACCCTGGCATCACTCGCATGAAAGCGTTGGCGAGGAGTTACATGTGGTGGCCCAACATGGATGCAGAGGTGGAGGCGCTTGTGAAGTCATGTGCGGCATGCCAGGAGAACAGGAACAGTCCTCCAGCAGCCCCACTACATCCCTGGGAAGTTCCAGATAAACCATGGAGAAGAATTCACATTGACTACGCAGGTCCATGGATGGGAAGAATGTTCCTGATCATAGTTGACGCATACTCAAAGTGGATCGATGCATATTCTGTGAGTAGCTCTACTTCTACTGTTACCATTGAATGTCTTAGAAAGAGTTTCAGCCAACATGGGCTACCTGAAATCATAGTATCAGATAACGGTACATGTTTTACGAGTGAACAGTTCCAAGAGTTTTCTGAAAAGAATGGCATACGTCACATCACGACTGCGCCATACCATCCTTCTTCTAACGGCTTAGCCGAGAGGGCCGTGCAGACATTCAAGTCACTCATGAAAAAGATGACAGGAGACTCTATTGAAACCCGAATGTCGAGAGCTCTGTTCAGCTATCGAATAACACCCCAATCTACAACTGGCAAGTCACCAGCTGAGCTGTTGTGTGGAAGGAAGTTGAGGTCAACATTTGACTTAATACATCCAGACTTCAGAAACAAAGTGCATGATAAACAAGAGAAACAAAAAGGTTATCATGACATGCATGCTAGAGAGAGAATACTGAGAGAAGGAGACGTGGTCTACACCCGCAACTTTGGCTCAGGACCAGCCTGGGTACCAGGAGAAATAACAGAAAAGACAGGCCCTGTGTCATTCAAGGTGACATTAGGTCATGGACAAGTGGTGAGGCGACACATCGACCAAGTTCGTGGTAGGAGCTCCATTCCCCTGCCGATGGCACCAGAGGTGTTGTCTGACACCCATCCTCAGGAGAGCATCAACGAACCACCACTTCAGGTGAAACCTGAGGTAACCGTCTCTGCAGATTCTACGAGCAGCACTGCAGCAGCCGAAACAGTGGAGCAGTCTGAGTCTTCACCTGCAGTTGGCTCACCCGCCGTGAGAAGATCTCAGCGAGCTAGGAAAGCTCCAGACTACTTGAAGGACTATACTTAGTCAGTAGTGAGTTCCCCAGCCACAGGACAAGAATGCGTCCTGGAACCTCACTGGGATGCGGTAGTCAAACCAAATCCCCAGTTAGACTGTTATGTGTGTTATACATGTAAAAAAAAAAAAGAGAGAGAAAGAAATTATGTGTATGGCACATGTGTTTAAGAAGTTAAAAGTAACTGTGATTGTTTAGGGTTAAATGGGAGTTCCAGGATGTCTAGCATAATTGGCTAGTGTAATTAAAAGTAGTTTAATCTAGAGGGGAGGGATGTGGTAGACTGCAAGTCTAATTTAAAACATTACTGGCACATGCCTCTAGGGGGAACTACCTGTATTGTTCAGCACTACTATTAAGGGGACACATTAGAACAAGAGTGTAAAAAACCCGCGCAGAATCCATGTTCAGTCTATTATGTGTGTTGCAGAATAAACGGCAGAGTTAGCCAAAGAAATAACTCAAGTGTGATCATTGCTACACGGTAGGATATCACAATTCAGTACATCCAAAATGCCCTAGGATGTAAAAAATAATACAATTTGGTGTTGGCCAGTGTGCCACTGTCTCATTATTTAATACGAATAAAAACAAGTTTCAGCTCATTATTTCTAGGTCATTTGGCAGTTAATTCAAAACAAAAGTGACTTGTGTTGTTGCAGCTTTTTTATCAGAGAGTTTCTCCAGTTTTGGAGCATATAATCATCCGTCCCTTAACTGTTAAACATTAAATAACAGCAGACAGATTGGCAAAGGATACACAATTGTGTTGCTGTAGCCTAAAACCGCTGTGACCCACTGCTTGTGGTGCTACCTTTCATGTGTGTGCTTTTTATGAATATTCACACGTTGTTGTAAGTACAAGTGGGATAGTATTAAATTGAAATATTCATTCATATTTCATCTCGCTGCCTGTACCCTTGTCTGGCAGTCCTTTTTGGCGTTTACGGTGAAAAAAGCCACAGACCGAGGAGTGGCCTTATACAGCTATGTGTTATGTTTTGCTTGGGTCTTCTCAATAAAGTTTTGGAAAAAAAAATGTTTTGCTTGGGTCGCGTGCGTTATGTCACAGGAGTGTGGCACCGCCTCGCTGTTATAAACCCACCCACCCCAGCACAACACCCATGCCAAACACCATGCTAATGGAGACAGAAGCATGCCGAGCCGTACTGAAGTGAATCGAGCCGTACCGAGGTGTGCTGGGCTAGTGGAAAAGAGGCATATTGTCAAAAATACATCAATGGGAGAAACGAGCTCAAACTGTTCCCAAATGGGAGGAGTCCCATGTTTTTGGTGCTGACTCCATCTGAAAATTGTCTGTGACAAATCCCTTACACAGTCAAACATGACAAAACAAAACACGAGGGAAAGGGAACGGCTTCTTGACTCAGTCACGTGGTCCGACGTCAACACATATGTCACGAGTCACGCCTCAAAACACGCCTCACCAAATATTTCCTGGATAAGATCGGCTCACCGTTCGGAGCACCAGTGCCTGCCTTCCCATCACTACTAGACATCATCCAAAGAAATTCAGGAACAAATGGGAAACAAAGTAATTGAGGTCTATCAGTCTGGAAAAGGTTAGAAAGTCATTTCTAAAGCTTTGGGACGCCAGCAAACCACAGTGAGAGCCATTATCCACAAATGGTGAAAACCTGGAATAGTGGTGAACCTTCCCAGGAGTGGCCGGCCAACCAAAATTACCCCAAGGACACAGCAACAACTCATCCAAGAGGTCACAAAAGATCCCACAACAATATCCAAAGAACTGCAGTCCTCACTTGCCTCAGTTAAGGTCAGTGTTCATGACTCCACCATAAGAAAGAGACTGGGCAAAAATGGCCTGCATGACAGAGTTCCAAGGCGAAAACCACTGCTGAGCAAAAAGAACATAAAGGCTTGTCTCAGTTTTGCCAGAAAACATCCTAATGATCCCCAAGACTTTTGGGAAAATACTCTGTGGACTGACAAGACAAAAGTTGAACTTTTTGGAAGGTGTGTGTCCCATTACATCTGGCGTAAAAGTAACACAAAATTTCAGAAAAGGAGCATCATACCAACAGTAAAATATGGTGGTGGTAGTGTGATGGTCTGGGGCTGTTTTGCTGCTTCAGGACCTGGAAGACTTGCTGTGGTAAATGGAACCATGAATTCTACTGTCTACCTAAAACTCCTGAAGGAGAATGTCTGGCCATCTGTTTGTGGCCTCAAGCTGAAGCCCACTTGGGTTCTGCAGCAGGACAATGATCCAAAACACACCAGCAAGTCCACCTCTGAATGGCTTAAGAAAAAAAAAATGAGGACTTTGGAGTGGCCTAGTCAAAGTCCTGACCTGAATCCAATTGAGATGCTGTGGCATGACCTTAAAAAGATGGTTCATGCTCGAACACCCTCCAATGTGGCTGAATTACAACAATTCTGCAAAGATGAGAGGGCCATAATTCCTCCACAGCGCTGTATAAGACTTGTATAAGAGTTGTTGCTGCTAAGGGTGGCCCAACCAGTTATTGGGTTTAGGGGGCAATCACTTTTCACACAGGGCCATGTAGGTTTGGATTTTTCCCCCTTAATAATAAACACCTTCATTTAAAACTGCATTTTTTGTTTACTTGTGTTATCTTTGTCTAATATTTAAATTTGCTCGATGATCTGAAACATTTAAGTGTGAAAAACACAAAAAAGAGAAATCAAGAAGGGGTAAACACTTTTTCACACCACTGTATTCCCTGTCATTCCACTTTATTAAATATAACTTGTTTTGTGAACACAGTTGCCTTAATTTCTTTGTATGTATGGATTTCTTGGGTTGTTACTGATATCTGGTGAAAATCTCAGGTCAGTGACTCCATCAGAAATATGTTTAATAAGAAAAATATTGACGTGTTCAACACTTATTTTCCCCACTGTATATGAGACAATGTTTGGCTGTCAGATTCTTTCACTAGGAGACAGGAGCTTACCTGTTGGCTTCTATGGTGTAGCTCCCAGTCCGTGCGCTCTGCCGACCAGCTCTCTCGGTCCTTCGCTGGGAGTCTCCTCGGGACTTCCAAGCCCTCGTTACTAGACAATTCAGTTTTATTGTGTAAAAACTAGAAAAGCACTCGGAGAGCACTGACCTCCACCGAGCAGCTCATTTCCCCCAAATGACATTGTTAGAAATGCAGCAGTTTTCTAAATGCAACATTTCTGCATTTGATATTGATGAAAAATACTAGTTCAAATTTCCTTCAGTAAGATTTATTGAAATAATAAATAAATAGTATTAAGTAACTTAGCTACAGAAATTCTGGTGTACCAACAAAAGTAAAATTTAACCAAGTTGATACAGATTTTTCCTAAAAATTCCTGCATCCAGGTGGTGATCCGAATCACTACACAAACATAATCATCTGTTCCCCATGCCATTACACACCTTTCCTGAAAATTTCATCAAAATCCATTCTTAAATTTTGGAGTAATGTTGCTAAGAAACAGACAGACAAAGCAATGCTGGGGTCGTGGCAAAAAGTGACCAGCTGCCAAAAATTGATTGCCAGGTGCCAAATTGTAGTTATGGGGTTATATTACCTGTAAAATATATATTTCAGCAGGTAAACAGTACTGAGTTAGGTATAATAAGATATATTTAACTGGGTCAAGCTACAGCTGGCCCAGATTGAATCAGTGGACAGGAACCACTGGAGTGGGACTCTGAGAAGTGCAGTCAAGCAGGGCCCACACCAACTGAGGGACTAATTGTGTCCTGTCAAAAATAAATATGGCTGATGATGATGATTTAAGACTTACGATGCATTTTGAACCGGAAACAAACTTGATGTAGGATTAAAAGCAATTAAAATAATGTGGTCACAAGGTTACATTAAAAAATACATAGATTTACTGGATATAAACATGTAGATACTGTATAAATGCATATTCTGTGCGTCAACAATGGACAATTACAGTGTAGCTTCTAAACAACAATGAGGTTTTTGCACATAAATATTGGAATCGCAATCTCATAAGTGCTATATGTTGTTATCCAAACTGCAAACTCTTTGGCTAACACTAGTTTTTTTTTCAGATGTGATAAAAGCTCAAAACATTTACCAGCACACTGAAGATGGACTGAGACCAGGCAGCACACCTTTAACTAACGGGTGCTCCCTGCTCCTGCAGCTGGTCATCACTTTTTGGCAGCCGATCGTGCTACCCTCAATCACTTTTTGGTACGACACCGGCAAAAACATTACCTCCTCCTCTTAGTGAAGGTAATAAAAATGAAACATTGTCCAGTGCTGCGTGTTTACATACTGTGTGGGTAACGTGGCTTCCAAGACATCTTTAGCTTGTCTGCCAATACTCTCTTCCCCGTGCCATTACACACCATTCCTGAAACTGTCATCAAAATACATTCATAAACTGCACAGTTTGCTTGCTTTTTCTTGGCATCTTCAGATGAAATAATGTCAACCATCACATACTATGTGTATGGGTGCGGAGGTGAATGTAACTCCATAAACACATCTTAAAGGGGAAGCTCAATATTATTATTATTATTATTTTCTCCCCCCCCCCCCAAAAAAAAAAATTGTGGATCCAGATCGTGGTCCGAATCACCACCAAAATCTAATCATCTGTTCCCCGTGCCATTACACATCTTTCCTGAAAATTTCATCAAAATCCGTTCAGAACGTTTTGAGTAGTGTTGCTAACAGACAAACCAACAAACCAACCAATGCTGGTAAAAACATGACCTCCTCCCTTGGTGGAGGTAATAAAGAAAATATCCAAAACTCTGGGGAGAAGGGAAAACAGCACAGCATCCATTTCCAGTTGGCATCCTGCTCTCTCTGCCTGCTCTCCATTAATTGAGTGATTGACCAACTTAACTCTTTTCAGCCAGTTTCAGGAAGCCCCCACCCACTGAAACCTGACAGCCATTTAGCCAATCAAAACCATACTGTAACAAGGACATATAGACCTTGAGGTCAATGTCAGAGGTTAGTTTTTTCCTAAATCTTGTAAACACAATAACTACTGAAAGAAATTATGTTAGCTTTTCAAATCCATACCATAATTGCATCCAAGACATATCTTGGACAGCTTACACCCTGACCTGACTATGGGTTTGGGGTAAAAATGTCAAAGTTAATATTCCATTTGCACTATTACTATAGAACAAGTACAGCTAGAGTCACCAAACCTGGTACACAGGTTCACCCTGTGACCCTGAAGTGTTATTTTCTGTACTGCTCTATGTGTAAAATATGTCTGTGTGTCTCAGGGACTGCAGATGGAAATTAGCTCAGAGAGCTATAATCTAGTACAAGGTGTATTTTCCTCTGATTAATGCTGGTATACATTGTCCCTGCTCAATAAACTAAACTTTGGATGCTGACCCCAGATATTTAAACTCATTTACTTTCACTACCTTTACTCCTCTACTCTTTTTTCGATCCAAAATGGCGCCTACAGTGGTCGCCATGGTGCTTCACTGCGCTTTTTTTTGTTTGTTTTTGTTCGACAATTGTGTGTCT
The DNA here is from genome assembly GCA_020510985.1 of Pholidichthys leucotaenia. Lineage (NCBI taxonomy): Eukaryota > Metazoa > Chordata > Actinopteri > Cichliformes > Pholidichthyidae > Pholidichthys > Pholidichthys leucotaenia. The sequence continues at coordinate 121,684,678 of CM035846.1, forward strand.
GCCTGCTCTTACACCCGTGAAGAGCTACTAAATATCAGGACTTTCACTCCCACGGACCTACTCCCAGTTTTTTTGGCTCCTGCCGCCGATCTGGTTCACTTTTTAGCCCAAAAAGTGAGACGGCGAAAGAGAGGAAGACGAGCGGGCGCCCTCGTGCGGCTTCGCAGGAGAGGCACGCACACGGCTTTGCCTGAGATATTTCTGTCCAATGTTAACTCTCTTTATAACAAGGTAGATGAACTGAGACTGCTGATGCGATTTAAGGACCTCTCCACCTCGTGTGCCCTCTGCTTCACTGAGACCTGGCTCAAGGAAAAGACACCAGACAGCGCGCTCCTCCTCGAGGGATTTCAGCTGTTTCATGCAGACCGCGACACGGGGCTCTCCGGCAAGACCACAGGCGGAGGAGTCTGCTTCTACATCAACAGCAGCTGGTGCTCCGATGTAACTGATCTCCCAACACTGTTCTCCCGCTCTGGAATATTTATTCATCAACTGCAAGCCATTTTATTCCCCGCGTGAGTTTGCTTCATTCATCCTGGCCGCTGTTTACGTCCCGCCCGACGCAGACGTGCGCGAGGCTCAGCGCACGCTCGCGGATCACATTCAGTAAGCGGAGCGGACTTTCCCGGACTCTCTGGTTATTGTGGTTGGCGACTTTAACCAGAGCAACCTGAGCCACGAACTCCCCCGGTACAAACAGTTTATTAAATGCCCCACCAGAGGAGAGAACACGCTGGATCACTGTTACACTACAGTTAAGGACGTGTATCGCGCTGTTCCCCGCACTGCGCTCGGACTATCTGATCACGTGATGGTCCACCTGATTCCCACATACAGACAGAGACTGAAGCTCACAAAACCTGTTGTGAGCACTACGAGGAAATGGACCAGTGAAGCTGGGGAGGAGCTGCGCACGTGTTTGGAAATAACTGACTGGGACATGTTTAAAGGAGCCACGCATGATCTGGATGAGTACACAGACACTGTGACCTCATATATCCACTTTTGTGAGGAGAGCATTCTTCCATCGCGTACCAGGGTGAGTTACTCCAACGACAAGCCCTGGTTCACAGCTAAGCTCAGACAGATCAGGAAGGAGAAGGAAGCAGCGTTGAAAAGTGGAGACAGGGACTGCTACAGGGAGGTCAAATACCGGTTTAGCAGAGAGCTGAGGAGAGCTAAATCTGTGTATTCTGAGAGACTCCAGCAACAGTTCACTGCTAACGACTCTGCTTCTGTGTGGAGAGGACTGAGGCAAATCACCAACTATCGGCCTCAGGCTTCTAAGGGACAGGATGACAAAGCCCTTTGTCAAAGACTGTCCCAACACTATGCCCGTTTTGACACCTCGTCAGCTGTGTCCAACTCCCCCCTCCCCCCAGCGCCACTGCCTCCATGGTCCCCACTTCATCAGAGGCGCCCCCCCTCCTCCCCCCCTGCCCTTGCCATCAGTGAGCAGGACGTGCACAGACAGTTCTCCAGAGTGAACCCGCGCAAGGCCCCCGGTCCGGACGGCGTGTCTCCCTCCACCCTGAGACACTGTGCGGAGGAGCTGACTCCTGTCTTCACAGACATTTTTAACACCTCCCTGAAGTCATGCCACATGCCGGCCTGCCTCAAAACCTCTACCATCGTCCCTGTCCCCAAGAAGCCACGGTTCACTGGACTTAACGACTACAGACCTGTAGCGCTCACCTCTGTAGTCATGAAGTCTTTTGAGCGCCTGATCCTGCCCCACCTCAAGACCATCACCACTCCCCTCCTGGACCCGCTGCAGTTTGCCTACAGAGCCAACAGGTCTGTGGACAACGCAGTCAACCTGGCCCTCCATGTCACGGTGGCCCTCACAAGCCACCATAAGACGCCTCAGTCACCAGTGAGTTTGCAGTAATGTTTATTTACAGTGCGGGTTGGACAAACATAGGATTACACACAAGGAAAGGGTACATCTGAGCCGGGGAGCACCCGATGCGCCAGATGAAATAATAATGAAGGTGAAGTCTCAAAGAACGTACCTTACAAGACGATAACGTTAACAGAGGGGTAACAGGAGATTCCCAAGTCGGTTAACAGCAATTAACGGAGGGACACAGAGACTGCCGCATCGGGGAGCATTAAGCACCTGCTTTTAACTCTGGTAACTAATGACCCCGATGCAGCACAGCTGTTGAGTTTGACAGCAGCGCAGCTGCTTGCTCTGACAGTAGGGAGCTCCCCCGGGCGCTGTCACAATAAGAGCCCGAGCTGCTAGAAGGAATCCTCTGCTGTCAAAGCCAGGAAAATATGATACAAGACCCGAGTGTGGACAGAACCGACACTCGGGCTATGACACTCCACTCCATCCTGCAGCACCTGAACTCCCCGGGAACCTACGTCAGGATCCTGTTTGTGGACTTCAGCTCTGCATTCAATACCATCCGCCCTGCTCTGCTCCAGGACAAGCTGTCCCTGCTCAACGTGCCTGACTCCCTCTGCAGGTGGATCACCGACTTCCTGACGGACCGGAGGCAGCATGTGCAGCTGGGAAAGACTGTCTCAGACTCTGTTAGCATCAGCACCGGATCACCCCAGGGCTGTGTACTTTCCCCCCCTGCTCTTCTCCCTGTACACCAACTCCTGCACCTTCAGCCACCAGTCTGTCAAGCTGATCAAGCTTGCGGACGACACCACCCTCATCGGGCTCATCTCCAACGGCGACGAGTCCGTCTACAGGAGAGAGGTGGCCCAGCTGGCGTCCTGGTGCAGCCACAACAACCTGCAGCTGAACGCTCTGAAGACAGTGGAGATGATTGTGGACTTCAGGAAAGTCACAACCCCTCTGCCCCCCCTTACCCTCACAGACTCTCCCATCACCACTGCGGATTCCTTCCGCTTCCTGGGCACCACCATCACCCGGGACCTCAAGTGGGAGCCGACCATCAGCTCCCTCATCAAAAAGGCCCAGCAGAGGATGTTCTTCCTGCAGCAGCTGAGGAAGCTCAAGCTACCCACCAAGATGTTGGTGCAGTTCTACACGGCCATCATCGAGTCCATCCTCACCACCTCCATCACCGTGTGGTACGCAGGAGCCACCGCCAGGGACAGACTAAGACTGCAGCGCGTTGTGCACGCTGCTGAGAAGGTGATCGGCTGCAAGCTCCCATCCCTCCAGGACCTGTACATCTCCAGGACCTGGAGGCGTGCAGGTCGGATCATAGCCGACCCTTCACACCCTGGACACGCACTGTTTGCCCCCCTTCCCTCAGGCAGAAGACTTCGGTCCATTCAGACTAAAACCTCCCGCTACATGAACAGCTTCTTCCCCTCTGCCATCAGACTGCTGAACACTAAGTGACTTATTAGACTCTCGTGCACTACGTACAGCAGCTCAACCGGACTCATGATAATTATCACTGTTTTCTTTTGCACTACCGACTGCACTATGTGGAACTCCACAATATCTGCTGCTTGTTAATATATTTAAAAATTGCATAGATTAGTATTACTTATTCATATTCTACATTTTATTGCATGTGTAACGGATGCCAACTAGTACTGTTCGGCGGAGAACGTTAGTAAACCTCCCTCCCGAAAAGCCTCATACAGTATCGGTAGCGCTGAGCTATCGGTCGGACCTTTAGCTCAGCGCGATCGTGCTGTGTCTCCCATGCTCGAACTGTGTAGTTGACTGAGAGGTCGCGGGTTCGTGCCACCGAGTGGGCGAACTGCGCAGGATGATCTCTGTCACAATGGTGCCGTGAACCCGGGATGGGAGTGAGGTTTAAGGGGGAGAGTGTAACGGATGCCAACTAGTACTGTTCGGCGTAGAACGTTAGTAAACCTCCCTCCCGAAAAGCCTCATACAGTATCGGTAGCGCTGAGCTATCGGTCGGACCTTTAGCTCAGCGCAATCGTGCTGTGTCTCCCATGCTCGAACTGTGTAGTTGACTGAGAGGTCGCGGGTTCGTGCCACCGAGTGGGCGAACTGCGCAGGATGATCTCTGTCACACATGCATAGTTTTTTATTTTTATCTTTAGTGCTACTCCATGTTTAATGTTGCAGCATTGCACCGAGACAAATTCCTAGTTTGTGTACTACATGAACAATGGCAATAAATCTCATTCTGATTCTGATTCTTTCCATCTTCACCGACCTGCCTCCCTCTCATTCACACTCATGTATTCTGTCTTGCTTCTACTGACTTTCTTTCCGCTTCTCTCCAGAGCATTACCGCCACCTCTCCAGGTTCTCTTCCACCTGCTCCCTACTCTCACTACAGATCACAATGTCGTTCGCAAACATCATGGTCCACGGAGACTCCTGCCTGACCTCATCTGCCAGCCTGTCCATCACCATGGCAAACAAGAAGCGTCTCAAAACCGATCCCTGATGTAACCCCACCCCCACCTTGAAACCATCTGTCACTCCTACAGCACTCCTCACCACTGCCTCGCTGTCCTCATACATGTCCTGCACCACCCTCACATACCTCTCTGCCACACCTGACTTTCTCATACAGTACTGCTCTTGGCACCATTATATGCTTTCTCTAGCTCTACAAAGACACAGTGCAACTCCTTCTGACCTTCTCTATACTTCTCCATCAGCACTCTTAAAGTGCATTCAGACCAAATGCAAATGGGCAGTGCGAATCCATACAAAGTCAATGGAAAGACTCAAGCACACGCAAAATTGCGCATTCGAGCGTTCACGTCCGAGGTAATATGCTAGCTTTGAGATTCTGCCATCACCAGAGTAAAAGGATCACCATTGCAGAGTAAACTAGTTTGAAAATGAGACTCACTCACCTGGAGACAGTTGGACCGGGAGCTCTTCAGCTGAATCGGGATTTCTGAGTTATTTACCCACTGTTTTCTGCCACGGACGTGCTAGCAAGCTAGCAACGGAAACACTCATCATCTTATAAAGTTTTGGAGACAGGGACAACTTTTTCAGGTGAGTCCTTCGTCGGATAATGTAAACCTAAAGCATGATGTTATTTTGAAGATTTCCACAGTAGGCTGAACACTGCTGCAGAAATTATAAAGGCAACTTCGCCTGTCTGCATCTCACTCTGATGCTGAATTCATGTTTATTTGCGTATTTACATTGAGTAAAGGTGCATTCACACCAAATGCGAACAAACGAATTTTTCGTGTGGCACGATCACTTTATAACTCAATGTAAACACGTCAACAGACATGAATAGTGAGATGCAGACTAACTAACTAACCTGCACTTAAATAGCACTTTTCTAGTCACAAAGACCACTCAAAGCACTCTAACTAGTACTAACCCTCTATTCTAAGGGCCTATAGGAAACAGATATCTAGAGACAATTTTAGAACAACCAATTAACCTAACATGCATGTCTTTGGATTGTGGGAGGAAACCGGAGCCCCCGGAGTAAACCCACGCAGCACAGGGAGAACATGCAAACTCCACACAGAAAGGTTCCTACCCCTGCCAGCCTGGGGATTCGAACCAGGAACCTTCTAGCTGTAAGGCAACAGTGCTAACCACTGCACCACCGTGCTGCCCCTAGGCAAAGTTGTCTTTAAAACTTCTGCAGCTGTGTTCAACCTGCTGTGGAAATTCTCAAAATAACGTCATGCTTATGTTTACATTATCCGACCGAGGGCTCACCTGAAATAGCCTCCAACACTTCACAGATGATCCCGTGTGTATGTTGCTAGCTAGCTTGTTAGGATGTCCGTGGCCGGAAACCGTGGGTTAATAACTCCAAAAACCTGATTCAGTTGAAGAGTTCCTGGTCCTCCTGTCTCCCGGTGAGTTTCATTTTCTAACTAGTTTACTCTGCAACAGTGATAATTTTACTACATCTGCTAGATAGCTAGCTGCTAGCATAGCTAGCTAGCTAGTGGACGCGAACGCGCGATGACGTAAATTCATGCGTACTCACATCTATCCATCCATCCATCCATCTTCTACCGCTTTTCCGGAGGTCCGGGTCGCGGAGGCAGCAGTTCAAGCAGAGAAGCCCAGACTTCCCTCTCCCCAGCCACCTGCTCCAGCTCTTCAGAGGGGATACCAAGGCGTTCCCAGACTAGCTGGGAGACATAGTCTCTCCACCGAGTCCTGGGTCTGCCCCGGGGTCTCCTCCCAGTGGGACGTGCCTGAAACACCTCAAGTGGGAGACGTCCAGGAGGCATCCTAATCAGATGCCCATACCACCTCAACTGACTCCTTTCAATGTGGAGGAGCAGCGGTTCTACTCTGAGCCTCTCCCGGATGACTGAGCTCCTCACCCTATCTCTGAGGGTGAGTCCAGCAATCCTACGGAGAAAGCTCATTTCAGCCGCTTGTATCCGCGATCTCGTTCTTTCGGTCATTACCCAAAGCTCGTGACCATAGGTGAGAGTAGGAACGTAGATTGACTGGTAAATCGACAGCTTTGCCTTAGAACTAAGCTCCCTCTTCACCACAACAGACCGGTACAACGTCCGCATCACTGCAGATGCTGCTCCAATCCGTCTGTCGATCTCTCGCTCCATTTTCCCCTCACTCGTGAACAAGACCCCAAGATACTTAAACTCCTCCACTTGGGGCAGGAGCCTGTCCCCAACCCGGAGAGGACAATCCACCTTTTTCCGGCTGAGGACCATGGACTCGGACTTGGAGGTGCTGATTCTCATCCCAGCCGCTTCACACTCAGCGGCAAACCGCAGCGTACTCACATCTTCCCATTGATTTTCTATGGATTCTCGCTGCCCATTTGCGTTTGGTGTGAAGACTGCTTTATAACGTAATCGCACCGCCCGAAAAATTCTCCCGGTCGCGTTTGGTGTGAACGCACCTTTAGAGCAAACATTGCTTAGGAGGCAAGATGGTGCCAGTGTGTGTGGCTGATTGTCTACCTCTGTCATTTCTGTGTTTATTTTTATGTCTAACCCTTTTCATGCAACAAATCAAGTCACTGCTGGTGTATCATCGCCAAACTCTCCTTGAGCTCCAGTCTTCTGTTAAAGACCTAGCTTCATCTGATTTTAATGGGCAGAAAACTCTGCCCCCAGTTTTTATCAGGAGTTCCCACTCACCTGTACCGGGCTTTGGTTCCATCCTCCCGCCGGAAGCGTCACCGTGGCCACTGTAAACATGGCGGCCGGCTGGTAAATCATAAGCTCTGCCTGGCGTGCTCCTCTTCTGTTTCCCGAGCAGAGTATGGATTATCTTCTCTCTTTTTTGTGCCTTGGCGCTCCTTGGATCCAATTGATGCCTGCCTAGTTAGTACCTGTGACCGGCTTGGGTGAGGTGCCCCAGCCCCGCCGCCCCTGCTCTCCCCGGCTTTTCCAGCGCAGCGTGAACCTCGGGAACCTGCAGCCGCTGTGTCGAGCTCCCCAGTCCGTGCCACCACAGGCCCCAGCTCCTGTCAGGATTGGCCTGGTAAACACCAGATCACTGGTAAATAAAACTTTTATCCTCAGGGATTTCTTCACCTCCCGTGGCCTGGATTTCCTCTGCATATGTGAGACTTCGTTGAGTGTTGGTGACTGTAGCATTTTTTGTGAACTTTTATCGGCTGATTGCTCTTATTTTCACTCCCCGCGGACGTTGGATCAAGGGGAAGGAATGGTGACTATTTATAAAAATGATTTTAAATGTGGGCAGCGCGGTGGCGGAGTGGTTAGCACTGTGGCAGCACAGCAACTCCTCCTTGGCCGGGGGATCCTGGGTTCGATCCCAGCCCCTGACCAACAGTGATCTGTGTGGAGTTTGCATGTTCTCCCCGTGTCTGCGTGGGTTTACTCTGGGATTTCTCCAGTTTCCTCCCACATGCCAAAAACATGCAAGTTAGGTTAATTGGCATCAAACTGGGGATTCTAAATTGTCTTTAGGTATGACTGTGAGAGTGAATGGTTGTCTGTCTCTCTGTGTTGGCCCTGTGATGGACTGGTGATCTGTCCAGGGTGTACCCTGCCTCTCGCCCAAAGATGCTGGGATAGGCTCCAGCCCCCCCCCCCCCCCCCAACCCGAAAAGGATTAAGCGGAAGAAGATGGATGGATGGATTTTAAATAAAAGCAGTGTTTTTTTTTTTTTTTATCATTGTCATTCCCCAGTTTTAAAATGACTTTATTTGAGGTGGGTCACTCTGACCCGGTGCTGGTTGCTATCATTTACCAACCCCCCAAATACAATAAGGGTTTTATGAATGACTTCACCAATTTTCTGGCAAAAATTATGCCAAAGTACGACCAAGTCCTTATTGTTGGAGATTTTAATGTCCATGTGTGCTGTCCAGATAAACCAGTGGTGAAGGACTTTTTAAACCTCATTTATTCTTTTAACCTGGAACAGTTTTTACCTGGTGGACCTACACATGAACATGGACACACACTAGACCTTGTTCTCTCTCATGGTTTGTCTGTGTCTAACCTGGAGATTGGTGATGCTGTATTTTCTGACCATATGCCTATTTTATTTGATGTTGGTCTGTCGGGCACCAGAGTTCAAATCTGCGCTCCTGCTCACCGCTGTAGAATTTATTTTTTTTATCCCCTCCACTGCTGGCCAATTTTCTACTGCTTTTACCCAGCATTGTGCTCCTCTGGATTTTACTTCTTCTGATACGGAGACCTCAGTTCCTGGTTTTACTCCTCTTGCCAAACTGTCTTGGACTCTGTGGCTCCATTAAAAATTAAGCAGCACAGACCCAAACTCAAACTGTGGTTTAATGACAGAACTCGGGCAGCCAGATGGGAATGCCGCAAAGCTGAGCGCAGGTGGAAGAAGGACAAGTTGCAGGTATCATTTCAAATCTTAAAGGACTGTTGGCATCTCTACCAAAATTGTATTAAAGAGGCTAAAAGGGAATAGCTACCTAATATTATTGCAGCAAACTGTCATGATCCACGTGTGTTATTTAAAACTACTGATTTTGTTCTTAATGCCTCACCGTCTGTCAGTATGGAAGCATCATCTGTAACATGCAATGACGTTTTACATTTTTTTATTGATAAGGTCACCACCATTAGGGCTCTGATCCCAGCTCCTGCCTCTGACCCCACTGTGTCTGTCCCTTGCTCTGCTGTTTTAATCAGTTTAAGCCTGTGACCTTGCAACAATTACAGAATGTGGTTGATCATATTAAGCCCTCAGATTCTCTTTGTGATGCTCTCCCTTCTCGATTTTTTTAAAGAAGTCTTTCCTTACATAGGTCAGTCAGTTTTAACCATTTTAAACAACAGTTTAACTTCTGATGTGGTTCCTGCAAATTTTAAGCATGCAGTAGTTAAACCCCTAATTAAGAAATCTGGTCTTGACCACACTGTGTTGACTAATTTTTGGCCAATCTCCAAGCTGCCTTTGATTTCAAAAATATTGGAGAAAATAATTTATTTCCAGTTGAAGGCTTTTTTGGATGAACATGATATTCTGGAGGTGTTCCAATCTGGTTTTAAAACCCTACATAGTACAGAGTCAGCACTATTAAGGGTTTTTAATGTCATCCTTTTGATGTCTGATTCTGGCGATTATGTGGTGCTTGTTCTGCTAGACCTAACCGCCGCTTTTGATACAGTGGACCATGAAATTTTAATTTCTCGCGTGCAGTATCTTGTGGGTATTTCTGGTACCGCATTGGAATGGTTCAGGTCCTATTTAACTGATAGAACCATGTGTGTAACCCTTGCTGGTTCTGAATCCTCCTCTGCTTCCCTGTCATGTGGGGTCCCACAGGGCTCAGTTTTAGGGCCTCTGTTCTTTTCACTATCTGCTTTAACTGGGTTCAATTCTTAGAAAGCATGGCATCTCCTTCCACTGTTATGCTGATGACTGTCAGGTTTATGTTCCAGTAAGGCAGAAGGAGGCTTTGTCAATCAAATCACTTCTTGAATGCCTTAATGACATTAAAGATTGGATGGCAGTGAACTTCTGAAGTTTTAATGAAAAGAAGACAGACGTGATTGTGTTTGGACCCAGTGGCTCCTGTGAGCACCCCCCCCCCCCGACCTGGGCCCTTTGACAGGGCTTGTGTCATAGTCCACTCTGCTCATTATCCACAGCTGCACGTACACCTGATCCTCGTTAGGCTGGGCCTATATCTTCCACGCTGCCCGGAGTGGCAGTGCGGAGATGTCTCACTGCGCTCCAGGAGAGCTTCATCGCCTAATTGTCTCAGTTAACAGAGCCACAGCTGAGTCAGCCCTCACCTACGCCAGAAAAAGCCAACCAGCCTTCCACGTAAGCTCCATTAACAACTTACCACTTCCTACTAATCCCCTGTGCACAGGCAGAGTCCGTGGTGGCGGACTTACCAGCCTCCTTCCCTCACCACCTTCACCTACACTCTCCTGTCTGGACAATGCCACCATCTGAAGAGCACTGTCTCCCTGGCCACGCCCAGTAACCATCTCTCGCTGTGTGTCTCCAGGGTTGCCAGGCCGTACGGTGTCTCACTCAGTTCCCCGCAGTTCCAGTTAGCACTCACTCCACTATTCATTCACACTGGTTGTTAATAAACATAACTGTATCAATTTGGAGTCTGTGTTTTGTCACTGGGTCGGTAAACCATGTCAGTACATCTCCGCCAGAACGACCCAGCTGACAGCGCTTTGGTGCGCCGTGTCAACTGCATGGAGATTCAAATTGATCAATTGGTTTATCAGCAGCAGACCATTCTAAACCAGCTAACTCGTGTCACAGAATGGTTGGATAGACTAACTAATTTCCAGCCCTTTTCCCAGGCCTTACCTGTCGCCAGCAGCTCCTCGACTCCCACTAGCATTCCAGCTAACCAGCTCAGGCAGACTCCTCCTGTTCGGCTTACTCCCGTACCAACTCCCAGCCATTTCAACGGTAAGTTGGGCGAAGCCAGGGGGTTCGTTATGCAATGTGAGGACTTCCCTTCTGACCAAAGTAAGATCGGTTATGTTATTAACCTGTTGGAGGGGAGAGCACTAGCTTGGGCCTATGCAGTAATGGCTAGGGCAAATTATGCTAGTCTCACTTTTGGCCGATTCATTAATGAATTTAATGAAGTATTTGATCATTCCTATCGAGATAGCGTTCACACCACCCGCCTATTAAATCTAAGGCAGGGATCTAGGGCGGTGGCAGATTATGCCGTAGACTTCCAGGTGGCGGCTACTGAAGTAGGTTGGGAGGACGCTTCTCTTTGCTGTATTTTCATCAGGAGCCTCAATGCTAGCCTTCAGGATGAGTTAGCCCCTTTAGAGAAACCAACTAGGTTATCAGAGCTCATTTCTCTGGCCATTGGTCTGGATAATAGACTGAGGGAGCGAGCGGTGGAACGTAGGTCCTATGGACAGTCCAGGGAACCATCTCGCCATTCTCCTCAGTCCTCAATATTGGCTTTTGTGTCTTCTGAACCCTCAGCGCCCGCAGAGCCTATGACGGTGGGGTATTCTAGGCTATCTGTGGCAGAGAAACAGCGTCGCCGCGAGCTTGGGTTGTGCCTGTATTGCGGGAGCGGGGAGCATGAGGTTGGGTCGTGTCAGCTTTGGCCAAAAAGGGGAGGTCCGTGCGTTAGAGTAGGGGGACTCACGGACGTAACCTGGGCTAATCCCCTATCCAGGTTGCTTCTTTCCATTAGGTTCAGACACAAACGCACAGAGATACCTACACAGGCCTTAATCAACTCCGGGGCTGAGCAAAGCTTTATGTCTAGAGACCTGGCAACCCGTTTGGGCCTTTGCTGCATTCCCTTGAGTCTCCTCTCCGGCTGATTGTTGTCTAACGCCCCCATGGCTACAGTATCCCACTGGACAGCACCAGTCTCCATTATTGTTTCTGGGAATCATCGAGAGGAACTGTCCTTCTTTGTGTTGCCCGTCTCGACGTCTCTGGTCATTCTGGGCTACCCCTGGCTACGCCTCCATAACCCGACGATTGATTGGAGCGCGGGCAGTATTAAATCATGGAGCTCATTTTGCCTCAGCGCCTGTCTGCATTCAGCAGCGTGCTCACCTTCAGTGACCCTAGGGGCTCCCTCTGATCCCCCTCCCGATTTGTCTAAGGTGCCTCCTGAATATCATGATCTCGGTGCCATGTTCAGCAAGTCCTGGACTCTGTCCTTTCCCCCCCACCGACCGTATGATTGTGCCATCAACCTTCGCCCGGGGGCTCCTCTCCCATCTAGCCAGCTGTATAGCCTTTCCCCGCCGGAGCGGGTGGCTATGGACACGTAGATCAAGGAGTCCCTGAGCTCTGGCATCATTCGCCTGTCCTCTTCGGCGGTGGGGGTGGGGTTCTTTGTGGGAAAAAAAGACAGCTCATTGAGACTATGCATCGATTTCATGGAGTTGAATAATATTACTATCAAGGATAAGTACACCCTCCCGTTGCTTAATTCTGCCTTTGACTCTCTCCAGGGGGGTTCCTGCTTTACCAAGTTGGATCTGTGCAACGCTTACCATCTGGTGCGGATCCATGAGGGGGATGAGTGGAAGACAGGGTTCCACACCCCTAGTGGTCACTTTGAATATCTGGTGATGCCATTTGGTCTGACCAATGCGCCTGCTGTGTTTCAGCGCCTCATCAATGATGTTCTGAGGGATTTTCTAAACGTGTTTGTGTTCGTTTACCTGGATGACATCCTGATCTTCTCCCATTCCTTAGAGGAGCACTGGGTACACGTTAGACATGTTCTTCAGCAGCTATTGGAGAACCAGTTATTTGTCAAGGCTGAGAAATGTGAGTTTCATACGTCCAAGATGTCCTTCCTGGGCTTCATTATTTCTCATAAGGAGATCCCTCCAGACCCGGGCAAAATTAAGGCAGTGATGGAGTGGCCGGTCCCGTCCTCAAGAAAACAGCTCCAGTAGTTTCTGGGATTTACTCATTTCTACTGCCGGTTCATAAAGAACTACAGCAGCCTGGCCCTTCCCCTGACATGCCTTACATCCATGAAGGTTCCCTTCCGGTGGTCGGAGGAGGTGGTGGCGGCCTTTGCGGACCTGAAGATGCAATTCTCTGATTCGCCAATCCTGGTGCAGGTGGATCCCAGCCTGCAGTGCCTTGTGGAGGTGGACGCCTCGGATTCTGGTGTGGGGGCGGTTCTTTCTCAATGTTCTCCGACGGATGGGAGGGTCCGGCCTTGTGCCTTTTTCTCCAAGCGACTATCTTCGGCGGAGCGGAACTATAGCAACGGTGACAGGGAGTTGCTGGCTTTCAAACTGGCTCTGGAGGAGTGGCACCATTGGCTGGAGGGGTCCTCGCAGCCATTCGTGGTTTAGACGGACCATTGCAATTTGGAGTACCTTAGGATGGCCAAGCACCTGAATGCCCGTCAAGTCCACTGTTCTCTTTTCTTTGGTCGATTTGACTTTACTATCACCTACCGCCCTGGGTCCAAGAATACAAAACCAGATGCCCTCTCCAAGCAATTCGCCACGGACACTCTGGAGGCTGAAGACCATCCCATCCTCCCTACCTCCTGTGTCGTGGGCGCCCTCTCGTGGGGAATTAAAGGAGAGGGTCCTGAGGGCGTTCCAAGGCGTTGGAACTGCTGGAGCTGGTCTGGGAATGCCTTGGTATCCCCTCTGAAGAGCTGGAGCAGGTGGCTGGGGAGAGGGAAGTCTGGGCTTCTCTGCTTGAACTGCTGCCTCCGCGACCTGGACCTCCAGAAAAGCGGTAGAAGATGGATGGATGGATGGATGGTCCTGAGGGCCCAGGAGTCGGAGAGGGACCTGGGTGGGGGGCCAGCGGGGAAGCTGTATGTGCCATTGGCCGTCCAGGGTGATGTCATCCAATGTGCCCACGCGTCCAAGTTCGCCTGCCATCCTGGAAGACGACACACGGAGGAGTTGTTGCAACGCTCGTTCTGGTGGCCCTCTCTTCAAAAGGCTGTCGGGGAGTACATACGGGCCTCTCCCCAGTGTGCCACCAGGAAGTCCCCATCGTCTCCACTGGCAGGGTTGCTCCACCCCCTTCCGGTTCCTGGCAGACCCTGGTCCCATGTGGCGTTGGACTTTGTTACCGGCCTCCCTCCTTCCAACAATCACACTGTGGTTCTCACCCTTGTGGACAGATTCTCCAAGGCGGCCCATTTTGTTCCTCTTCTGGGTCTGCCTATGGCAAAGGAGACAGCTGACCTGTTGGTCCAACATGTGGTGAGACTTCATGGGGTCCCAACAGACACTGTCTCGGACCGGGGGCCCCAATTTATTTCCCAGCTGTGGAGGTCCTTTTGCAACGCCCTTGGAGCCAAGGTGAGCCTGTCATCTGGATACCATCCACAGTCCAATGGCCAGTGCGAACGTGCCAACCAGGAGCTGGAGGCGGAGCTGCGGTGTGTGGCTTCTTTCAATTCGACGGCATGGAGTTCCTTCCTACTATGGATCGAGTACGCCCACAATTCAACAGTCTCTTCGGCCATAGGTATGTCCCAGTTTCAAGCCTCTCTTGGGTATTCTCCCCCTTTGTTTCTCGAGGAGGAGGGCGACATCGCCGTGCCATCTGTGCGGGCGCACATGAGATGCTGTTGTCGTCTGTGGAGGGCAACTCGGGCCGCGCTACATCGTACAGCCGAACGCAATACTGCTGTGACAAATCGTCATAGGACCCCAGCTCCGGTGTACCAGGTGGGTCAGCAGGTTTTTTTTTTTTTTTTTTTTTTTTTTTTTTTTGTTACTTATTTGTACCCGTAGGTAGACTTGGTTTGCAGTCTGGTGACAAGCCATCGGCTGCTGGTCGCTGCGTGCGCGAGCGCCCTAAACCTACATGTTTTTGGTGTGCGGGAGGAAACCGGAGAAATCCCGGAGTAAACCCGCGCAACACGGGGAGAACATGCAAACTCCACACAGCTCACTGTTGGTCGGGGGCTGGGATCGAACCCACGATCTCATGATCCCCGCGGTCCCCCGGCCGAGGGTAAAACTGTGCTGCCACAGTGCTAAACCACTGCGCCACCGTGCAGCCCCAGGTTTGGCTGTCTACAAAGAACATTAATCTGAAGGCTGAGCTCAGGAAGCTGCAGCAGCGGTTTATTGGGCCGTTCGCCATCTCTCGCATCATCAACCCTGTGTCGGCATGGCTGGATCCCCCCCCCCCGCATATGTCCCACATTTCATGTGTTGCAAGTTAAACCTGTGTCTTCCAGCCCCTGTGCTCTCCTCCCAGGTCGCCACCACCCCCTAGGATAATTGACGGCAGCCTGGCGTGAAGTGTGACTGCTATCCTGGATGTCCGCCGCCAGGGCCAGGGGCTGCAATACCTGGTGGACTGGGAGGGCTATGGCCCCGAAGCCAGGTCCTGGGTGCATCCTGCCTGTGTGCTAGACAAAGATCTCATCAGGGAGTTCCATCAGACGCATCTGGTAGGCTGGAACGACCGCCAAGAGGCGCTCATTGGGGGGGGGGGGTACTGTCATAGTCCACTCTGCTCATTATCTGCAGCTGCACGCACACCTGATCCTCGTTAGGCTGGGCCTATATCTTCCACGCTGCCTGGAGTGGCAGTGCGGAGATGTCTCACTGCGCTCCAGGAGAGCTTCATCGCTTAATCGTCTCAGTTACCAGAGCCACAGCTGAGCCAGCCCTCACCGGAATCAGAATCAGAATCAGAATCAACTTTATTGCCAAGTATGCTTACACATACGAGGAATTTTACTTATCACTAAGGTGCACTCATTGTTAAGCGCTCCCTAATGACGCAGCAGCCATACAGGCGCCTCATGCAGTGGGGGGTAAAGAGGGGGAGGGGGAAGGGGGTGACACATTAGGCAGAGAGAAAAAACATAGTTATCAAAATATGGCTCGAGTGAGCAAGATTGTGATCACATAGAAAAAAACCCTCTAAGCACACTTAGCAGACAATACAGATCCACACATTAACAAAGCAAGAGAGAGACCAGTGTGTGTATGTCAGTCATATGATATCAGTGTGAGTGCAGTGTGTGAAGTATCAGTTACTGGTGGACAACAAAAATCGTCTCTTAGGCAACGGCTCGATGTTATGTCCTTAGTGTCCTAAACATAGATAACATGTCCACAGAGTTCATCTCTCTTCAGTTCATGCCAGATGGTAAAATTCCATGTTAGTCACATGGCTGTCCTTGGAGAGTTCAGATTATTGCACATCAGCAATTGTTTGGGTTAAAGAGAAGCCAAACTCCCTTCTGCTTTATCTCTTCTCCTGGAGGAATGAGTTCACCCAAGGACACCGAATCAAGGTCTGATGAGCACAGTTTACTTAGAGCATAGAATTTACATCTCTCATGCGATTCTGTGCACAATTAACATTATTCACAGGCTTTAAAATCATTCCCTGGAGAGCACCCAGCGACTCCGAGATGTTTCCCACCTTCCGTTCGCTATTTGCCACTATCAGTGCTCTCCCCCAGCTGGTCGAATTGTTGAAGAAGCTTCGCTGGGTCTGCATTTTGATTAGCTCTTCCAACTTCTTTAATTTCCGATACACCAGGAAAACTCCAAAGCCAAACAGCAGAAATCCTGTGATCATGAAGCCAAAACAGGTAGATGTCTTCCACATCAATCGAAAGGTCACACAGACACATGAGTTTCCAATTGTCCCATGAGTCTCCCACACTTGGGCTCCCCCGGGCCGATTTTCTGTTTGAAAAAGTGGTGACAATTGCATTTAAAGCCCAGCTCAATTCCAATTCCATAATTTTCTGTTTGGATTGAGATCAGCAAGAAGGAGAGCGAGACACAGACAGGACACAGCAAGCTGGGATCAGTCAGGGGAGGCGGAGGAGGAGAGGAGAAGAAATGCGTCTGCTCTCTCTGAAAGCCGGAAGAAGAATGAAAGCCAGAAGAGAGCCAACCAGCCACCTACGCCGGAAAGAGCCAACCAGCCTTCCACGTAAGCTCCATTAACAACTTACCACTTCCTACTAATCCCCTGTGCACAGGTGGAGTTCGTGGCGGCGGACTTACCAGCCTCTTTCCCTCACCATCTTCACCTACACTCTCCTGTCAAGACAATACCACCATCTGAAGAGCACTGTCTCCCTGGCCACAGCTGCAACGCTGAACCGGAGAAACTCACCATTTGTTCCCACAGTAAGCTACACAATAACGGTTTAACTCCAGTTGTGACGCCCAGTAACCATCTCTCTCTGTGTGTCTCCAGGTTTGCCAGGCCGTACGGTGTCTCACTCAGTTCCCGGCAGTTCCAGTTAGCACTTGCTCCACTATTCATTCACACTGGTTGTTAATAAGCATAACTGTATCAATTTGGAGTCTGTGTCTTGTCACTGGGTTGGCAAACCATGTCAGTTTGTTCAACTTACTGTCACTAATCTGGGTTTTAAGATGGACAGTGATTTTAAACTAGATTGTCAAATTGCTGCAGTAGTGAAGTGCAGCTTTTTTCATTTAAGGCAACTGACAAAGGTTAAATCCATTCTCTATAAACAGCACTTTGAGACAGTAATCAATGCCTTCATCACATCTTGGCTGGATTACTGTAATGCATTTATTTTGGAGTCAGCCAGTCTTCCCTCACACATCTCCAGTTGGTTCAGAATGCTGCTGCATGTCTTTTAACTGGAACACTTAAGAGGGACCACATTACACCTATTTTAGCTTCCCTCCACTGTCTGCCTCTACACTTAAGGGTGTCATCACTCGCCGCTCACGGGCATCCACCTCAGCTGCGCGCACACCTGCATCTCGTTAGTGCGCAGCTACTTATTCCACCTCGCCCTGAGCTGCAGCCTGGAGCCGTCTGTCTCCCTGCGTACTGGAACCTTCAGCAGTTTCCTTCCCTCCAGGCCTGCTGATTCCTCTTCGCGACAAGTAAGCTGTCAGTTATTGTCTCACCTGTTTTCCTGTCAGCCTTCCTCTGTGCACAGGTGGATTTCCTGGTGGCGGACACTCTCTCCCTCGCCTCGCTGCTCCTCTGCCTCACCGCTTCTCCTCGGACGCACAGCAGGACTCTGTCCCCCAGGCTCGGGACCTTGCCAACGCCAGCCACCACAATTACTACAAGTAACCACACAACCTTGTCACTCTCCTGTGTGGTTTGCCCAGCTAACCCCTGTTCTCCTCTCGCCCATAGGGTTGTCTGGCTGCACGGCGTGCTGCTCTGTCCTGACCTGCATCCTCCAACCACAATACATCCTCATCTCTCACACACGCATCCATACACATCACATTGGTTAACAATAAAGCTTTCAAATCTGCCTGAGCCTGCGTGTGTGTTTCCTGGGCCGAATAATATGTCAGTACGGCTCCAGCAAAGCGGCCCAGCGGACAGCGGGCTCGCACGCCGCTTTTCCACCCTTGAGGCTTGGGTGGATATGTTAGCACACCAACAACAGGTTATTCTTAACCAGTTAACCACAATTACTAACCGGTTAGACCGTCTGGATCCTCCGTGGGCCTTCCCTCCAGGTCCTCTCGGTGCTTCGGCTCCGGTCGCCTCCCCGGCTGGCCAGCCTAGCTCGGGAACGCCAACCCGTCTCACACCCATTCCAACCCCCGCTCACTTCAACGGGAAACTCGGTGGAGCGAGCGGGGGTTGGAGCGGGGGTCGAGCGGGGGTCGAGCAGGATAAACCCCCTCGCTCCGTTTATCCTGCAGTGTGAGTCGGTGTTTCTGCGCGTTCCCGGGGATTTTCCCTCAGACCATAGCCGAATCGGGTACATGGCTAATCTCCTGGAGGGGCGAGCGTTAGCTTGGGCTTACGCTGTAATGACGAAGCCCAGCTACGCAAACCTCTCTTATGACCGGTTCGTGCGGGACTTTTTAGAGGTCTTTGACCACTCGCGTCATGACAGCGTCCTCGCTGATCGGCTTCTTAGTCTCCAACAGGGAAGCCGGTCAGCGGCGGAATATGCTGTCGACTTCCGGGTGGCAGCGGAGGAGGTGGGCTGGGGAGAGGCTTCTCTCTGCAGTATCTTCCTCTGTAGCCTCAGTTCCGGTCTGAGGGATGAGCTAGCCAGTCGGGATCTCCCAGGGCAGCTCTCCGAGCTGATCTCGCTCACCATTAGCCTGGACAACAGGCTACGTGAGCGAGCCGCAGAGCGGAAGTCTGTCAGCTGCTCGCGCAGAGCTTCCGCCTGCCCAGCTCAGTCTCGCCCCCTGGCGTTACCGGCTCCGGAGTCCGCCAATGAACCAGAGGCCATGGCGATCGGGCGCACTAGGCTCACTCTTGCGGAGAGACAACACCGGCGGGAACGGGGTCTCTGCATGTATTGCGGAGATGACCAGCATCCCTTGGAGCTGTGCCCGGTTAAGCCAAACGGGGAGGTCCACGAGTCACTGTAGGGGGCCTCGCGGACTCTAACCGGCCAAATCCCCTATCATCATGCACATTGCCTATACATTTCTGCCACAACTCCACCGGGCATTTCACACACGCACTGGTGGATTCTGGGGCAGAGCAGAGTTTCATCTCTAGAAGCCTGGCAACCCGTTTGGGCATACCCTGCCAACCGCTGTCTACCCCACTTAACTTGGTCACTCTCTCTCGCTCTCCCCTGGGAACAGTGACGCATTGCACTAAGCCAGTCCTCATCATCATCTCCGGCAACCACTGGGAGGATCTGACCCTTTATGTCTTGCCCTCCTCGTCGAACCATGCCATTCTGGGTTACCCCTGGCTGCGGCTGCATAACCCTGTCCTGGACTGGAGAACCGGCAGTGTTCTGTCCTGGAGCACCTTCTGTCTGGGCACCTGCCTCCAGTTGGCGGCTTGTGCTCCGTCCTCCCCTCCGCTGGCGTCGGTCTCCGAGCCCCCGGACTTGACTCTAGTGCCGCAGGAGTTCCACAACTTGGGGGTAGTGTTCAGCAAGTCCAGAGCCTTGTCCCTTCCCCCTCACCAGCCATATGACTGTGCGATTAACCTCCGCCCAGTGGCCCCTCTGCTATCTGGTCGCCTGTACAGTCTCTCTGCGCCAGAACGCGAGGCGATGGACACCTATATCAAGGAGTCGCTCAGCGCTGGGATCATCCGCCCCTCCTCGTCCCCGCTTGGCGCGGGTTTCTTCTTCGTGGCAAAGAAGGATGGGTCCTTACGCCCCTGTATCGACTTCAGAGCGCTGAACGATATCACCATCAAGGACCGCTACACATTACCGCTTATGGACACCGCCTTCCACTCCCTCCAGGGGGCGACCTGGTTCACCAAGCTTGACCTCCGCAGCGCTTACCATCTCGTTAGGATCCGGGAGGGAGACGAATGGAAGACGGCCTTTAGGACGCCCAGCGGCCACTTCGAATATCTTGTGATGCCGTTCAGGCTCACCAACGCACCTGCCGTTTTCCAGCGTCTCATAAACGACGTTCTTCGGGACTTCCTGGGAGTATTTGCTCTCCCAGCGCTCACCGGTGGATGGTGTCAAGCGGCCCTGCGCCTTCTTCTTCCGGCGGTTATCGCGGCGGAGTGCAATTATGACGTTGGCGACAGGGAGCTCCTCGCTGTCAAGCTTGCGCTGCAGGAGTGGCGCCACTGGTTAGAGGGGGCAGCCCAGTCTTTTGTGGTCTGGACGGACCATAAGAACCTCGAGTACTTGAGGTCAGCGAGGCGCCTGAATGCCCACCAGGCGCGCTGGTCTCTATTTTTTGCTCACTTTCAATTCACCATCACCTACCGTCCAGGCTCGAAGAATGGGTTGCCCGATGCCCTATCCAGACAGTTCACCCCTGAGGACCCGGAGGAGTCTGAACACACCATCCTGCCCAGCTTGTGTGTCATGGGGGTGATTTCCTGGTCCATCAAGGACAAGATTCTTAGGGCTCAGGAGACAGAGATGGATCCTGGTGGGGGGCCAGAGGGGAGGCTTTTCGTTCTTTCGGCGGTTCGAGGAGAAGTGATCCACTGGGCCTATACCTCCAAGCTTGCCTGCCGCCCTGGCATCACCCACCTGGTGAGTTTGCTGCAACGCTCGTTTTGGTGGCCGGGTCTCCAAAAGGACGTCACCAATTATGTCCGGGCCTGTCCCCAGTGCGCTACCGGCAAATCCCAAAACTCTCCACCTGCGGGTCTACTCCAGCCCCTGCCGGTCCCGGGCAGGCCCTGGTCACACATCGCCCTAGACTTCGTCACCGGTCTCCCTGTCTCTAACACCTTTGACATGGTCCTGACAATTGTGGACAGATTTTCCAAGGCTGCCCATTTTGTGCCTCTTCAGGGTCTCCCTTCGGCACGTGAGACGGCCGACCTCCTGGTCCAACATGTCGTCAGGCTGCATGGGATCCCGCTGGACGTGGTCTCAGACCGGGGTCCGCAGTTTGTCTCCCAGGTTTGGAGGTGCTTTTGCAACGCTTTGGGGGCCAAGGTTAGTCTCTCCTCTGGCCACCACCCCCAGTCTAACGGGCAATGCAAGCGCACTAACCAGGAGTTGGAGGCCGACTTGCGCTGCGTGACATCCTCAAATCCATCATCCTGGAGCTCCTACCTGACCTGGGTGGAATATGCCCATAACTCGGCCCGATCCTCTGCTACTGGTGTGTCGCCCTTTGAAGCGTCCAACACCGTTCCCTGGGGGGCCCCCTTGCTACCGATGATCGTGTCGGACACACAGTCCCGGGTTCTCACAAACTGAGGCCGGTTCGTGAGGTAGTCCAGGATCCATGATGACAAGTGCTGGTCCACCCTTGTGCGCAGCAGCTTGTCCTTCAGGATCATCGGTTGGATGGTGTTGAAAGCACTGGAGAAGTCAAAGAACATGATCCTCACCGCATTCCCGGGCTTCTCCAGGTGGGACAGAGAACGGTGAAGGAGGAAGATCACCGCATCCTCCACCCCAATGCCATGCTGGTAGCCGAACTGAAGTGGATCCATCGCTGGTCCCACCAGGGGGCGGAGGTGAGCAAGGAGCAGTCTCTCCAGGGTCTTCATCAAGTGGAACATCAAGGCCACCAGTCTGTAGCTGTTCAGGTCTTTGGGGTGGGAAGTTTTTGGTACAGGTACCACACAAGATGTTTTCCACAACTGTGGTACTCTCCCCAGCTTCAGGCTCAGGTTGAAGATGTACGCCACAATCCCACACAGCTGGTCTGCACAGGACTTGAGGAGCTTTGCGCTGATGCCGTCCGGTCCCGACGCCTTCCTCGCCTTGATCTTCCTCAGCTCCGTCCTCACCTGGGTCTTGGTCAGGGTAAGGTTGGGGGGCTGTGTGTTGGGAGTGGGGGGGTGTTGGTGGAGTGGGGAGTGGGCAGCAGGACTTGATGTCTTTAGAGGCAGAAGTGGTTGTTGTGCAGTCAGGGGGGAGGGCGGTTGGTCAAACCTATTGAAAAACAGATTCAGATTGTTCGCCCACTCCCTGCCCCCCGTGGCCTGGGGGGAGGTATTCTGGAGCCCAGAGATGGTTTTAAGGTTTCTCTAGACCCCGCTGATGTCGCTCTGTTGCAGCTTGTCCTCCATCTTCTTCCTGAAGCTGTCCTTGCCTTCTCTGATCTTTCTCCTCAGCTCCCTCTGTACGGACTTCAGCATCTCCCTGTTCCCCGACCTGAAGATCCTCTTCTCTCTCAGAAGTGTTTTTATCTCAGGGTTGATCCAGGGTTTGTTGTTTGAGCAACACCGTATGGTCTTGGTGGGAACGGTGTTGTCCACACAGAAGCTGAGGTAGTCCGTGAAGGTGTGAGTGAGGCCATCGATGTCCTCACCATGTGGATCGCAGAGCTGCTCCCAGGCGGTGGTTTCAAAACAGCCCTTTAGAGTGTCCATTGCCTCCTCAGACCATAACTTCACTGTGCGCATGGCCGGAGGTTGTCTGTGCACTAGGGGTTTGTACACCGGCCGGAGATGAACCAAGTTGTGATCCGATCTCCCGAGTGGGGGGAGTTGTGATGAGGTGTACGCCTCCTTAGTTTTTGCGTAGAATAAGTCCAGTGTTTTATTGTCTCTAGTGTGGCATGTGACATACTGGGTAAATGTGGGTAGAATGGGAGATAGTGAAACATGGTTGAAATCGCCTGAGATGAGGAGAAGAGCATCTGGGTGTTCTGTCTGCAGCCTGCCGGTTACTGAATGGATGACGTCACGCGCTGTCCCAGCGTTCGCCGTCGGGTTTGCATAAACAACAATGCAGATCACGTGTGAGTATTCCCTCGGGAGATATGTAGGCCGCATGCTAACAGCTAGCAACTCAATGTCTTTGCTGCAGTGTCGTTGTTTAACAGTGATATGTCCCGGTCTGCACCAGTTGTTGTTAACATACATTATCACTCCACCGCCCCTTGCTTTGCCACTGTCTGGTATTCGGTCTGCCCGTATCATGTGGAAACCTTCCAGCTCAATGTTAGCATCTGCTGCTAGTTCAGTTAGCCACGTCTCAGAAAACAAAAGGAGAGAGCATTCCCGGTATATGCTATCATAGCGGGAGATAGCCGCTAGCTCATCTACCTTTCCCAGTAACGACCGTACATTCCCCATGACAATAGATGGAAGGGAGGGTCTGTACCTTATATTTTTTGTCCTCCGCCTTACTCCAGCCCGGCAGCCACGGCGTTTTCGCCTCAGTTCCCTTGGTATGTCGAGTTTTTCCGTTAGCACCGGGTGGCGGTTGAGTGCTAGCAGCTCCTCCCTGCTGTATCGTCTCCTGCTATAAACAGTGGCTCCGTCCACCGGCTCAGGAGACATTTGGGACGATCTGTGTGTCCGTGATATAAATGGAGTGAAAAAAAACAAAAAACAAAAAAAAAAAAACAAGTTGAACAAGTTGTAACAATATATTGCACATAATTTAGGTACCTATTTATTAACTCCATTTTATATTTACCTATTTTTGTAGGATGTTATTTGGGTTCTAAATATTTTATTGGGTTTTAGACCTTTGAGTTTTTAACCTCTTTGACTCGTTTTTAACTTTTTAATATGACCCTTCTCTCTTACCTCTGGTTTTTCTCTCATCTCTTTGTCTTTATATCCTGATTGATGGAGCCTTGAGTATTTTTATCATGTTTATAGTCAGCTTCATGTGTGCCTGTGTTTGTGTCTATGTTGAATGTAATTTGTGGCTTGTAAATATGGATGTCACCAGACTGCAAAACAAATCTACCTACGGGTACAAATAAAGTAACCTGAACCTGAACCTGAACGTTGGGCTTGCATCCATTTATATGTTTGCTGCGAGATCACGCAGTGGACATGACACCTAGATGTAATGAGTATTAATAGAATAAAAGTAAAAAATCATGTAAAAATATCTTGACATCCTTGCAAGTAAAAATGGAACTGAGAGGGTTTCTTCTAACTTCCTGACAAAGATAAAGCAAAGAAAATGTTCAACTGCTGGTTACAAAGAGATCTGACCTTACAAGGCCGTGTTTGTTATCAAAACCAGAGGGTATTTCTAGAATTGTTTATCCTGCCATGTCATTGTATGTTGACCCCAAAACCTGCTCAGCTAATGATCCTCTTCTCTTTAAATTAATTTGGAAAAATACGACTGAATATGGAAGGAGAAAAACTTGTATCGGAAAAATCGCTGATGGTGGTCTTAATGCACTGGATTTCCATACTCTAAATCATATTTTTAAGATTAATTGGGCCAAACAGTATTCATCAAGGCATAACGCTGTTGTTTTACATTCCTAATTTATTATTTGAAATGTAGAGGTTTGCAATTTTTATTGTGCTGTGATTGAGTGAGATTGATTGAGTGCTATGAGATGACTGTTGTTGTGAAATGGCGCTATATAAATGAAGTTGAATTGAATTTATTATAAATGGAGTAAATTGCCCCGAAGCTTTCCAACTTTCACAAGCAAGCTCTAGATGCTTGTTTTTAAGCATAACTTCTGTCCTCATTCATGCATCATATGGAATAATCAGCATGTATTTTATAAAAACAGGACAATATACTGTGTAATCAAAACTGGTTTGACAAAAATATAATTTTCACGTCAGATGTTCTTGATAGAACAAGACTTTCGGTCGGCCTCAAAGAGATTCTGGCAAACTGTCTGGCGGCTCAGGAGGGGGAAGCAGCACCCTGTCCACACTGTGTATGGTGTGGATGGAGCACTGCTGACTTCAACTGGGGATATCGTTGGGCGGTGGAAGGAGTACTTCGAGGATCTCCTCAATCCCACTGACACGCCTTCCACAGAGGAAGCAGGGCTTGTGGACGAGGGGGATGACTCCCCTATCACAGGGGCTGAGTTCGCCAAGGTGGCTAAAAATCTCTTTGGTGGCCGGGGTGGACAGGATTCGCCCTGAGTACCTCAAGGCCCTGGATGTTGTAGGGCTGTCATGGTTGACACGCCTCTGCAACATTGCGTGGAGGTCAGGGGCAGTGCCTTTGGCATGGCAAACCAGGGTGGTGGTTCCCCTTTTTAAAAAAGGGGACCGGAGGGTGTGCTCCAACTTTAGAAGGATCACACTCCTCAGCCTCCCTGGGAAGGACTATGCCAAGGTACTGGAGAGGAGAGTCTAGCCGTTGGTCGAACCTCAGATTCAGGAGGAGCAATGTGGTTTTTGTCCTGGCCGTGGCACATCGGACCAGCTCTTTACCCTCTCGAGAATCCTTGAGGGTTCGTGAGAGTTTGCCCAACCAGTTTAAATGTGTTTTGTGGACTTGGAGAAGGCATTCAATGGTGTCCCTGGTGGTTTTTTGTGGGGGGTGCTTCGGGAGTATGGGGTATTGGGCTTGTTGTTACAAGCTATTCGGTCTCTATACGACCTTTGTGAGAGTTTGTTTCGTACTGCCAACACTTGGTCGGACTCATTCCCAGTGAGAGTTGGACTCCGCCAGGGCGGCCCTTTGTCACCGATCCTGTTAATAATTTTTACGGACAGGATTTCTAGGCGCAGCCAGGGAATAGAGGGTGTCATGCTTGGTGACCACAGGATCTCATCTCTGTTGTTTGCAGATGATGTTGTCCTACTGGCTTCATCCAGCAATGACCTACAGGTCTTAATGGAGTGGTTTGCCACTGAATGTGAAGCAGCTGGGATGATAATCAGTACTTCCAAATCCGAGTCCATGGTCCTCAGCCAGAAAAAGGTGGATTGTCCTCTCCAGGTTGGGGACAGGCTCCTGCCCCAAGTGGAGGAGTTTAAGTATCTTGGGGTCTTATTCACGAGTGAGGGGAGAATGGAGCGAGAGATTGACAGATGGATCGGAGCAGCATCTGCAGTGATGCGGACGTTGTATCGGTCTGTTGTGGTGAAGAGGGAGCTAAGCTCTAAGGCAAAACTGACGATTTACCAGTCAATCTACGTTCCTACCCTCACCTATGGACATGAGCTTTGGGTAATGATTGAAAAAACGAGATCGTGGATACAAGCGGCTGAAATAAGCTTTCTTTGTAGGATTGCTGGACTCACCCTCAGAGATAGGGTGAAGAGCTCAGTCATCCGGGAGAGACTCAGAGTAGAACTGCTGCTCCTCCACATTGAAAGGAACCAGTTGAGGTGGTATGGGCATCTGATCAGGATGCCACGTGGACACCTCCCACTTGAGGTGTTTCGGGCACGGCCCTCTGGGAGGAGACCCCAGGGCAGACCCAGGAGTCGCTGGAGAGACTATGTCTCCCAGCTGGTCTGGGAATGCCTTGGTGTCCTCTCTGAAAAGCTGGAGCAGGTGGCTGGGGAGAGGAAAGTCTGGGCTTCTTTGCTTGAACTGCTGCCTCCGGGACCCAGACCTCCAGAAAAGTGGTAGAAGATGGATGGATGGATGTTCTTGATAATAGTGGCAACCCTTTTGAACATATGGAATTTATGAGAAACAAAAATATGGATGTCCCACATCAAGAGTACCTAAAACTGGGACTTCCGGTTATGGCGGCTACGTAGGAGGACAAGTCTCACTCTGCTCTGCTCCAAGAGATAAAAAATCAGCAAATAACTCTCTTATTTGGAACAGAACCTATCCCAGCGTTTAGGCGAGGATATGCCGGTGAAGCCTAAGGCTGGGAAATCAGGTGGAGGAA
The DNA here is from genome assembly GCA_020510985.1 of Pholidichthys leucotaenia. NCBI lineage: Eukaryota > Metazoa > Chordata > Actinopteri > Cichliformes > Pholidichthyidae > Pholidichthys > Pholidichthys leucotaenia. The sequence continues at coordinate 121,711,490 of CM035846.1, forward strand.
AAATTGAACCGCCGAAACAGTCCAAATTAATGGACTTTCACATCTGTGGCGCAGCAGAAAAAGCTCCAGATATGGCGGAGGAAGCTAGCGGTAGTGCGGTGACTGCTGGCGACGGCACAGGTGCGGTGCTCGCTGCCATTAGCTCAATGAGAGCAGACTTTTCCGCTAAATTTGATGGGATTATAGCAGCGATAGAGGGAATGAAAAAGGAATTGGGTGATTGTGTGGAACGAGTGGCGCAGATGGAGCTTTGACTCTCCAGTGCTGAGGATGACATCACCAGCCTTCAATTAAAGGTGCGCACTTTGGAAAAAAAAAAATGTCTGGAAGATAACGTCCTGGACTTGGAGTCCCGGTCGAGACGGAACAACCTGAGGCTGGTGGGTCTACCGGAGGGAACCGAGGGTCGGGACCCATGTTCCTTTTTGGAAAAGTGGATTCCAGAAGCGCTGAACAACGCGGAGCTGCAATCATCAGTCGTTCTAGAAAGCGCACACCGAATTGGCCCACTGAGAGATAATAAGGGACCACCGAGGACGCTGATTATGAAGTTCCTCAGCTACAGAGACAGGATGACGATCTCCAACGCGGCGCGAGCCAAAGGAGAAATTAAATACCAGGATCAACAGGTGTGGTTCTACCCAGATTTGGCCACAGGAATTCAACGGTTGAGGAAGCAGTTTGACCCCGTCCGTAAAGAGCTGCGCAACCTTGGGATTCGTCATGGAGTGATTCACCCTGCAAGACTGTTGGCCACGTATAAGGGCAGAACACACATCTTCAAGACCCCTGAGGAGGCGCAGGAGCTCATCAAGCAGATCCAAGCAGAGACTGGTGGGAGCTAAGCATGAACAAAATATAAGGTAGAATATTTAAGCATTTGCACAGGCATCTAACTGATCTGAAGCATACAGCAAGTTTACAAAATATAGATTGTATTACATATTTTTAAAAAAAAACCCTATGATGTACAAAGTTGCTATAAAATTTTGGAGTTAAGTTGGAAAACTACAGAAGAGAGTTAATGTTATGTCATTAAAAGCAGTAGAGTTAGGGTGATTGGGAGGATGAAGAAGGAGTGGCTTTGGCTGATCCTCGTGGGTGTGGAGCGGTTGATGGCTATATCGGGAGACTTTCTTTTGATTTTGGGGGGATTACCACGAATGTGGGAAGGGGGAATTTGTTTGTGTGTAGTTTGTAGGATGAATGTTCAACCACTCATGTTTTTGCTTCTCTGTATGAGCATGTTTACACTGCGAGGTAATCCCAAACTCCCTATTGATCATAGACCAAAGCGTTAATCTTAATTTAACTTCATGGAATTGCAGAGGTCTACAAAATTTAAAAAAACTTAAACAAGTTATGAATAAAATAAAAGACATAGGTTCAAAAATTGTGTTTTTACAAGAAACTCATCTAATAGAGGAGGATATAAAAAGAATTAGGAGTAGATGGCAAGGAAGTGTATTCACCTCATCATTCTCATCCCGGGCCAGGGGAGTTGTGACTCTCATACATAAATCAGTCCCATTTCAAGTGAAAAATGTAATTGGAGACAAATTTGGAAGATATCTAATCATTCAAGGATCTTTGCTATTAGAAAATATAAATATGGTGAACTTATACGGTCCCAATATAGATGATCAAAAGTTCTTTGCTAATTTATTTCTTATCTTATCATCACTTACAGGACAACATATAATAGCAGGGGATTTTAATTGTACATTGAATCCCGATATAGATAGATCAACAGGACTGGACAGTACGCACAATGGATGCAGGATGATCATTAAGCATTTTATGAAAGAATTGAGATTGCTAGATATATGGAGAGAAATGAAACCACAAGTTAAAGCCTACTCTTGTTATTCCAGTACCTACAAGACATTCTCACGTATTGACTATTTTTTGATCTCCACAGAATTAAGGTCCAAGATTCAAAACTGCTTTTATGATAATATTGTGATCTCTGATCATGCACCCTGTTGTCTCATATATGTAGATAAGAAATTGACAAAGGAACCAGGTAGGTGGCAATCAATACTACACAAACATCAGCATGTATAAAGTGGGAGGCTTTCAAAGCTTTTATTAGGGGACATATTATTAGTTATACAGGTTCAAAATCTAAGAAGACTCGAGAGGAGAGAGTCCAATTGGAACATAAACTAAAAATTCTTCAAGAAAAAGTGTATGCAGGAAGTGACCCAAAGTTAGAGAACGAATTACTGATTCTGAGAGCTGAATATGACAAAAAATCAGTGAATAGAGCTGCCTCGAGTCTTCTAAGATTGAAGCAATCTTTTTATGAACAAGGTGAAAAATCAGGAAAATTATTGGCATGGCAGATTAAACAATTAGAATTTAAAACACCAATTACCAGTATTATAAGTAACGGACAGGTAGTTGTAGATCCTTTAGAAATTAATAGAGCCTTTAGAGATTACTATGAAAAATTATATGATACAAAAAATGAAACTGACTTAAAACTAAATGGGTGTTTGGATGGACTATCTATACCGTGTATTCCAAATGAAAACAGGGAGATACTGGAGTCTAAAATTAGTCAAGAAGAAGTTGGGCTAGCCATTGATAATATGAAATCAGGAAAAAGTGCAGGACCAGATGGTCTTCCACTTGACCTTTATAAAAAATTTAAGAATAAATTAATAAAACCTTTTTTGGAAATGGTTTTAGAAGCATTTCAAAATAGTAATTTACCACCATACATGAATAATGCCTTAATTATACTGTTGCCAAAACCAGGTAAACCCTCTAATAAATGTGAAAATATGAGACCAATAAGCCTATTAAATGCTGACCTTAAGATAATCTGTAAAATTTTAGCAAGACGAATACAAGAAATTTTACCAAATATTATTAACCGAGATCAGAATGGCTTTATAAAGGGAAGACAAGGCTTCCATAATGTAAGAAGACTATTTAATATTATTTATTCTAATAAAGAAGCACCAGATACAGCTCTCCTATCATTGGACGCCGAAAAGGCCTTTGATAGGGTCAAAGGGCCCTTTCTTTTTGAAGTCTTACAAGGGTTTGGACTTGGAAATAATTTCATAAAATGGGTTCAGATAATATATAATAATGCTACAGCAGAAATCCTAACAAATAGCAATATCTCAAAATCAATAAAAATCAATAGAGGATTTCGACAAGGCTGTCCACTTTCACCTTTACTGTTTACTATGGCAATTGAACCTTTAGCGATGGCAGTACGTTTACATTCACAAATATATGGAATTAAAGTTGGACCAACAGAACATAAAATCTCCCTGTATGCCGATGACATAATTTTGTTTATGTCGAGTCTTAAAAAATCAATTCCGACCTTGTTGAATTTAATAAAGAATTTTGGGGAAATATCAGGATATAAAATAAATAAAACTAAATCTTCGACTTCCGGTCTGGACGCCATGGCGACTGCAGCTTAACACTGAAGTTCTCAGACCCAATCTAGGATAACACCTTGAAAATCAAACTTAACGGATTTTTGGAGGAGTGAAAATCAAAAGACAAAATCATCATGTCTAAAGGAAAACAGAAGAAACTGAAATTCTCCAGGCCAGGACACGTATCGGCCGGAGAATCCGAACTGGAAGATCTCCGTTCAGAAGATGAGGAACTGGTGATAGCTAACAAAAGGGTTAGCCTGAAATCACTATTTGAGGAGCTACGACGATTTCGCCGAGATGTTACGGCCGAATTTCGGGAATTCAGAGAAGAATTGAAAAGGACAAACAGCAGAGTGGACCAGGCCGAGAACCGAATCTTGGAAACAGAGGATCGAATAAAAGTGCTCGAAGATTCTGTGCTAGACCTACGCAAAAGACAAGCAGCTATAGAGGCTAAGCTAACCGACCAAGAAGGAAAACAAAGAAGAGACAACATAAGAATTCATGGTCTGATAGAAGGAACCGAAAATGGTTTTAACTCAATGGCAGAATGCGTGGAATCCTTACTAAGAGAGAAATTGGATATTCCACAAACCACCGACTTGAAGATAGAAAAGGCACATCGTTCATTAGCCGCTAGGCCGGTGGCGGAAGCGCCCCCACGTTCGGTGTTGGTAAGATTTTCCAATTTCAAAATAAAACAAGAGGTTGTAAGACTGGCCTGGCAGAAAAAAGGATTTATGCACCAGGAGAGAAAAGTCTACGTGGAACACGATTACGCCCCGGAGGTCCTTAAAAAGCGCAGGGAATACAATGACGCGAAAAAGGTGTTAAGAGAGAAGAAATTGCGCTTTCAGACACCATTTCCTGCGAAGTTAAGGGTCTTCTACGGCGATGAAACGTGTCTCTATAATTCGGCGGAAGAAGCAACAGCTGACATGGCGAAAAGAGGCCTCCCGGTAACGGTATTTAAACCCCCAGCAGACCCGAGTGAGAAGATCAAAGCGCAAACATGGACAACACAAAGACCTTCAAAATCCACGGACCAGCAGCGGGAAACCCAGCACCAGAGCGTCGCGGATAAACTATCCGTTTTCAGGTTGGAATAGCGACCTTTTTTTTTTTTTTTTTTTTCTCTTGAATCAATCCGCACATCCATCCCCCCTCATACAAGGTAACAAACATTAAAGGAGATGCATATTCAGCATGTGGTAAAACATTTCATGGAACAATCATATTATTTGAAACAAATAAGTCTTTGTAATAAAAAAAAAAAAACTTGTTAAAATAGAAATGTGACAATAATCCACATGTTCTCCTCATACTAACAAATACTGTTTTTGCGTGAATGTTTGATGTGATGGGGGTGGGAGGGTGCACACAATTTCACAGGGTTTAGGCATAAAAGGAAAAAAAAAAAAAAATCATTACAAGTTTGGATTGGGTTCTGAAACTCACGTTAAAAGCATGGGACTACTTTCAGTGGTAAGAGAGGGCCCTCAACACGTAACAGAGTTTGAGGAATTTCCCTCAGAGCCTTCACTCCATCAAGGCTCTTACAGGGTCTTTAAAAAGACCTCAGCTCAGGAAGTTCTTATGACAGCTTTTTGTTTTAAAGTTTTTTACACTATGTTCTTAATGTTTTTCTTGTTTTTAATGTTCTTTCAGTTTCTGAGTAGCACAAAAGAGGGCCACCACACAGTTATACTAAACAAAACAACACAATGGAGAAACAGGGTGTAACCAAAATAATTTCATATAATGTAAAAGGAATCCTGAATCCAGTTAAAAGATCCAAGATTCTAGGCAAAATGAAAAAAGACAAAGCAGGAATAATACTTTTACAAGAAACCCACCTAACAGACGTGGAACACAATAAACTCAGTAGACAAGGGTTTAAAATGATCTCTTCATCTTCATATAAATCAGGGAGGAGGAGGGGAGTAGCGACATTGATATCAACCAAAATTACATTTGAAAAAAAATCAGAACACAAAGATAAAGAAGGGAGATACAGTTTGGTAACTGGGCGGCTAGAGGGAGAAGATATCACCCTGCTGAATGTGTATGCTCCCCCAGGGGCTAACTGGAAATTTTATAAAAATGTATTCGACCTAATGATAACTAAAGCTCAAGGTTTAGTGATATGTGGTGGGGACTTCAATCTTAGACTGAATCCATACTGGGATGATTCTGGTAATTCCCCACATCAAAATAACACCCAAAACAGGAAGACTCGGATGCTACTAAAAGAATTGGGAATCTGTGACGTGTGGAGGGAACTCAACCCCAGTGTAAAAGACTATACATTTTACTCAACTCCACATTCATCTTACTCAAGGATTGACTATTTTTTTATGTTTAATAGAGACATTGGAAGAGTAAAAACATGTAAAATAGGACTGATGGATCTCTCCGACCACAGTCCGATCTACATGGACTTAAATATCCAAAAATACACAAATAATACATTTTCTTGGAGGTTAAATTCAAATGTCCTGAAAGGACCATTGAAAGATGAATTGGAATCAGATATTCTCAGATATTTGGAAGATAACGATAATGGAGAAGTATCCCCTTTAATACTGTGGGATGCATGTAAAGCTGTAATAAGAGGAAAGATTATTGCAAAACTGGCAACCCAAAAGAAACTAAGACAAGAAAAACTATCCACATTAGAGTCAGAACTTAGGAACCTAGAAAAAGAACACAAAGGCAACACTCATTCTACTGACTCGCTCAAGATTAAGGAAATTAAAAACCAAATAAATGAGATCTACACAATAGAAATCCAGAAGAAACTTACATTTCTGAAACAAAAATACTATGAAGCAGGCAGTAAATCGGCAAAATTGCTAGCCTATAAATTGAGGAAACATCAAACAGAAAGAGCAATCTACAAAATCAGAGACCCAGTATCAAAGGAAATAAAATTCAGAATTCAGGATATTCTTAAAAACTTCGAGAATTACTATAAGAACTTATACTCCCACAAAAAACATAAAAACGCATCCGAGGCATTCCTAAACACATTAAACCTTCCCCAACTTACGGAGTCACAAAATAAAACACTACTGTCAGAAATACATCCTAAAGAATTGGAAAAAGCAATTATGAAACTTAAAGCTAACAAATCCCCAGGAGCTGAGGGCTATACAGCAGAGTGGTACAAAACCTTTAAACAGCAACTATCTCCTCTCCTCCTGAAAACATTTAATTATGTCCTCCACACAGGGGAAATCCCCCCCTCCTGGAGAGAAGGGGTCATTGCAGTTATACCTAAACCTGAAAAGGATAAACTAGAGTGCTCCAACTACAGACCAATCAGTGTACTAAATCAGGACTATAAGCTTTTTACCATTATCCTTGCCAAAAGGTTAGAAAATATACTGACAGACCTAATTCATTTAGACCAAACAGGTTTTATAAGACAAAGACAGACACAAGACAACATTCGACGCACTTTACACATAATTCATTATATAAAAAAATATAACTTAAATGCAGTCATATTGGGATTAGATGCTGAAAAAGCATTCGATTCGGTTGACTGGTCTTTTCTATATAGAATCTTATCCAGTTTCAATTTTCATAACAACTTCATTAGAACTATACAGGCATTATATAAAAAACCAACAGCTAAAATAAGGATTAACGGTAATTTATCATCATCTTTTGAACTGGAAAGAGGATGTCGTCAGGGCTGCCCCCTGTCTCCACTGCTCTTTGCAATCTTCATAGAACCTCTGAGCCAATGGATAAGACAAAACCAAAAAATTCAAGGTATTACACTTGGTCAGAAGGAACATAAAATAGCACTCTTTGCTGATGACATTTTAATATACCTAGGGCAGCCGGACACTTCTTTACCAGAACTAACCTCAGTTTTTTCAGAGTATGGAGATTTATCGGGGTACAAATTAAATATGCATAAAACCCAAGTTTTAACATTCAACTATGACCCAAATCATTATTCACTAAGCAAACTCAAAACTAACTGGGAGTCGGAATTTATGAAATATCTGGGGGTCAATATCCCGAAACAACTCAACAAAATTATATCACTAAACTATGATCCACTGGTGACAAAAATAAAATCTGACCTAGCAAGATGGAATATGATACCATTCTTGGGTACTGCACAAAGAATTGAAGCAGTCAAAATGAATATACTTCCACGTCTTCTATACCTTTTCCAAACAATACCGGTAGAACCTCCCAAAAAAACATGGCAGGAGCTGGACAGAAGGATCTCAAGATTCATATGGCAGGGCAAGAGACCTAGAATCAGATATAGAACCCTACAGCTAAACAAAGACAAAGGTGGGCTCGCGCTGCCAAATATCAGGGACTACTTTAAAGCCGCACAAATTAAAACTTTAGTAGAGATATGTAACCCAGTCTACACTGCACAATGGAAGGAGATCGAATGCCAAATAACAAGTGACATCCCCCTACAGGCGATAATAGGGAACAATGTCTTACCTAAGCTTTTGAATAACACTAACCCGTGGATAGAGACCCCGCTAAAAATTTGGTTTAAGATAGTCAGAGAGAATCATACTAAAGAGCCCTATCGACTTCTGCAATGGATCGCCTATGATCAGGACTTTACTCCTAATAAAACAGACACCAGATTTAAAAAGTGGAAGGAGAAAGGGCTGATAAAATATTACGATTTTTTTAAAGGGCAAATCTTAAGAAGTTTTGAAGATTTGAAAAAACAAGGCCTAATAAATCAAGACCTTTACAGGTTCTTCCAGCTTAGACACCACATAAACAATATACTTAAAAAGGAGGTTTTGGAAAGGGCCCAGTCAGGTGTTCTGAAGGTCTTCTTAATGGCATATAAAGGGATCCCAGGGATCAGATACATTTCTAAAATATACCAAGGTCTTCAAGACTTAAAAGGAGACAACACATCTTATATAAAAGAGAGATGGGAAAAAGAGGGGAATTTCACTTTACAACTGGAAATATGGGAAAAGCTAAATAAACAGCAATGGAAAAGTACCTCATCCCTGCAGTGGAGAGAATTTGGATGGAAAAACTTGGCAAGATTTTTCAGAACACCTGCACAAAACAAATTTACCCATAAGGGATTGAACTGTTGGCGCTTGTGTGGTGAAAAGACTGCAAATCATTTTCATGTGTTTTGGTCATGCCCAGTTATCCACCAATATTGGACCAAGGTACAGACAATATTGGGGAAAATATTCAAAATTACAGTTCCCTTTTCTTTTGTAACTTTGTATTTGGGCTTACTACCGGACTCACTGGAAAGACGAGGAGAAAAATACTTATTCAATGTTTTAATATTGGCAAGCAAAAAAGCTCTAACTAAAAAATGGATGTTGAAGGACTGTCCTACACCTGAAGATTGGACTAACGTGATCCAAGACATTTACTCGATGGAAAAGTTGACATTCGCACTGAGACAAGACATGGATGTGTTCATGAACTTTTGGCAACCCTGGACCGCATATGTGTCTTCCATTAGATCTAATCTTTGACAAATACCATTTCAATAATGGTTCCGCTCTCTGTTCCAATGCTACTCAGATGCTCTTTTATCTTTATTTACTTACTTTTTCTTTTTGTTTGTTTTTTACTGGTTTGTTTGTTTGTTTTTTGTTATTTGTTTCTTGTTTTTTTTTCTCTTTAATTTCACTTTTTCTTTCACTTTAAAAAAAAAAAAAAGGGGTGTTGTAAGAATTAATCTTCCAATGTTGTCAGATATCTGAAAATAAGGGAACATGTGATGAAAATGTAAACACTGCATTGCTGTAACGACCTGTATACCCTTTACAAAAACTTAAATAATAAAAAAAAAAAACTAAATCTTCAATATTAATGCTAAATGAGACCCAGAGAAATCACCCAGCTCCTGAGGCAAATCAACTCAATGTTGTAAATCAGTTTAAATATTTAGGAATTCAAATTGTGCCTAAGCTAGAATTAGTCGCCAGTGCCAACTATGAAGCCTTAATGACAGATATTAATGAGTTACTTCAGAGATGGATGTCACTACCAATGTCAATGATCGGGAGAATCAATATACTTAAAAGTAATATCTTACCTAAAATACTTTACTTATTTCAATATATTCCTTTACCACCACCTTCAGATCTATTCTCAAGAATTAAAAAAAAGTTAGTGGAATTTATATGGAACAACAGGAAGGCTAGATTACGTCTGTCCTTACTATATTTACCATTTGATCGTGGAGGTCTGAAATGTCCAAACTTTATGTTGTATTACTGGTCGGCACAACTGAGGTCTATGACATATTATTTTTCATCAAATGATCTCCCTCACTGGACTGAAATGGAATCATACAATTTACCTTTACCTCTTCCCATATTCATATACTCAGATTCGGCAAAAAAATTACAGAAACAAGTTAAAAATCCATTTGTAAAGCATATGATCAAAATATGGTGTGAAACCAAAAACTATTTAAAAGAACCACAGTTATTGTCACAATTTAGTCCAATATGGGGTAATCAATATTTTAAACCAGGGAGAGCGGATGCTGTATTTAAAGTATGGAATTTAAAAGGGATTCAAAAGATTCAAGAATTATATTTGTCACGTTCAGATAACATAATGTCTTTTGAAGAGCTGAGGATCAAATTTAATCTTAATACAACACATTTTTTTAAATATCTTCAGCTTAGGAGCTTTATTCGATCAAATCAAAATAATGCTCTCACCCGACCTACTTATTCATCCTTGGAAAAAATTTTGACGAAAGATAGTAAGAGAAAGGGTATTATTTCAAAGTTTTATAACTCATTGACACTATCCTCAAGTGAAAACTCACAGAAAAGATTGAATTATTGGAAAGGAGACTTGCAAACTGAAATTTCAGAGGAACAATGGGAATTGGCTTGTACAGAAGCTCAAACCAAATCAATAAATGTACGTCTTAAATTGATACATTTTAAATGGTTAATGCGGATGTATGTTACACCGGTGGAGTTAAATAGATATAACAAAAACATACCAGATACGTGCACAAAATGCATGGAAAGTAAAGGAACCCTATTTCATTGTGTATGGGAATGTAGAAAAATTAGAATGTTTTGGGAAGAGGTGAGGGTAACAATTGAAAAAATAATTTCAAAACAAATCATATTGAATCCTAAATTGTTTTTGTTGGGTCTGTACCCAGAAAAGCATAACTTTAATAAAAGTGAAAGAGCATTCATAGACCTCAGTTTGCTTAATGCCAAAAAATGTATTGCACTATTGTGGAAAAAGA